>JAFHBW010000442.1:0-19769 GCA_019022765.1 Westerdykella sp. P71
CCCCCCCCCCCCCCCCACCCCCACCCACCCTTTTTTTTTTTCAAGCAGATGACTGCATACGATATGTAGTACGGTCTCGTGGGCTCGGGAGATGTTTTTAAGAGACAGCACCAACCTCCTCCCCTTCCCCTCCCCCTCCCCAGCTACACTCAAGATCCAAATCTCACTCCTAACCCCATCCAACCCGATCCGAAACACCGCCATCCTCCCATCCCCCGCCCGTCTCACCTTGTCCAGCACATCCGTGTACTGACCCCGGGGATCGAAGTCCCCCTCGCTCACCTCCTCGATCGGCGCGTCGGCCGTAAGATGCAGGGCTTTGCGCAAGGACTCTGGGATGTGAACGCGTCAGCCATGTTCACTCTTTCACCTCGTTCCTCCCCCCATCCCTCCTTTCCCCCTCTCCCCTCTCTACAACAAGTATAAAAGAGCGTACTGACCAACATCCACCACCTCTCCCTCCCACGCAACCGCGACGCCCTCAAACCCCTCATCACTCTCACTCACATACACCTCGTCGATCCCTCTCAACCCCGCGGGAACCTCCACCCGTTCCTCGCTCCGAATTCGTATCCTCTTCTCGTCGCTGCTGGCCGATTGTACATTGGCATCACCGCCGGAAACGTCCTGGTTCGCTTTCTCCAGGAAGGCGGCGTATGCGTCGTCCGAGGACATGTTGGCGTTTAGGTTGGTTGGCGTGGTGTGGATCGTGCGGTTGGGGACGGAGGAGGATAGGTGGCGGAGTAGGATGGTGGTTGCGCTGCAGCTGGTGGTGGTGTGACTGGGAGCTCTGCGCTGCTGCTGCTGCTGCTGCTGTGTGCCTAGCCGCGCTGCCGTGGGAGAACCTCGAGAGGTAGAGCTGTGAGAAAACTTCCGTAGTGCAGATGTAGATTGCAACCTCGCGCTCGATACAAGCCTTGTTGCAAGATGCATGTTTTGATGCGGGGTGGGAAACAAGGACCAAACAAGGGCAATGACGACAAGCCGCAGCTCAGATGGCGCTTACCCGAAACGGTAACGTCTAATCCCAATCTCTGTTCAGATCTCTCATAGATCTAGAGCTTCCAGAACATCAACACATGGCCCACAACACATTCAAGAACTCCACATGTACAGAGAGGGGTATATTGATAGAAGAGCTACAGCAATCTACCTACATAACACTATCGACAAAGCAAAAGCAGTCCATATGTTGAAGAACAAGCACACGCTCATGCTCTCTGGAAGAGGGCAAGATCCGGAATTAAGAATCGGGGGTTCCTTTTCCGTCGTTTAAATCTCAACTTGCATCCCCCCAAACCCTACCGGCCAAGTAGAAGAGACCTCTGCAAGTTTGGAAGCAAAAAAGACCAGATCGAGAGAGAGAATTAACCTAGAAGAATATGACCGCTACCAACGGACACCTTTTCAGGATCCAACATCCGAACCAAATCAGGGCTGGGTATTCGTTTATTATAGAACCATCGTAGACCTTCGTTGCTGTTGCGGCCGTGGATTGCATGTCTTGAATAACACACGCGATCCCATGTCGCGTCACACGTCTCCTAGGACTTCTGCTCCGCGGGAGGGGCAGGATGTGACGCGCCATTGCTGGCAGCATTGCGGGGGCTGCCACGCTCGGATTTAGCAGCGTTCGGCTTGGCCTCTTCCGGTTCATCGTCGTAGTTCTCGTCCACGTCCATGTGACGAGCAGCCGGCTCGTGATGCTCCGGCCTCTCCTGCTTCGGCGTCTCCGTGACGCGAGGCAGAGGTGGTTGCCCCGCGTTGATAGGAGGCAGAGACGGAGGGTGATGAGCAGCCTCCGATGGGTGATAGCCATCGTTGAATCGCCTCGCGTCGTTCGTGGCTGGCGGGCTGTGCCGCGCGATCTGAGGGGAAGGGATCCGGTGGGCGGGTGGTGAGGGTCGGCGGCTGTGAGGCTCTTCGAGCTTCTGACGCTTCTCCTCGTTGGCCGGGGGCTTAGAAGTCACATGGTCGTTGTCCTCCCATTCGCGATGGCGTTTCGGAGGAGCGGTTGGGGGACGATCTTCGCGTTCACGAGCAGCCGCTTCCGCAGCTGCAAGCGCAGCGGCAGGAGCAGGAGCCCCGTTAGCAATACCACCACCAGTGGAAGAATCAGGGTGGTGTTGGTAAGGCCCTTGGTACCCATTGCGAGGGGAAGGTGCACGGTTCTCAACGATGGGACGGACCTCTGGAGGGGGTGGGCTGCCCATACGTCCATAGGCGGGTGGGGGAAGCGGGCCCTGGCTGGGCGGGGCGCTGAGACCCGTCGGCGGAGGGGGCGGCGGAGGGGGCACGTTGGCCGCATGCGATCCACCGTAGTTGGGGTTCGAGATGCGGTTTGGCGGCTGCTGCTGGGGTTGAGGAGTCTGCTGGGGTTGGGGTGGTTGCGGGGGCGGCGGAAGTGGTTGCTGCTGCGGCGGCGGTTGCTGTTGTTGGTGGGGAGGCGGCAACTGCGACTGAGGCGGCGGGCCTTGAGGGGGATGGTGCGGAGGTTGCGCATGATAGGGGCTCGGAGCCACGCTGTGCGTCTTGGGAGACGGGGACAGGCCCCGTCGCAGCGGAGGAGCCGGTGGATGCGTGGGACCAGAGGGACCAGGACCATTGGTAGGTGGCCGCGGGGCCTCGTGATACGGCCGTTCGCGCCTTGGGCTTGGGGGCTGCAGAGGAGCATGTTGAGTAGGGGGTCGGCCGTTCTCACGCTGCTCGTAGGGATTGAGTTGCTGCGGCGGGAGCCCCGGTTCGCGGATTTGGGCCAATGATGGACGATTCCACTCTGAAGGAGGGCCTAGAGCCGGAGGAGCAGGCCCTTGAGGAGGTGGCTGTGGTTGCGAGGCATTCCATTGAGGAGCCGCCGGACCATGAAGGCCAGCAGGCTGATAGGCCTGGGGGTGGACATCCTGGGGGACCGGAGCGTTTCCTTGGTTCGGGGCTCCGTTGGTTGATTGACCGCCGCTTTGGAGGAGCGCGAGACGTGCCTTGATGTGGACGTTGGTTGGGTCCAAATCTGCCGCTCTTTGATACGCATCCAGGGCATCCGCGGTTTGGTTGTTGCAGGATTCGTACTGTAGCGTTGTTAGTTTGAGGCCAATGCGGGGGGAGGGCAGGCGTACCAGAGTGCCGAGATCGTACCAAACCTCGGAGATGTTGGGGTTGAGACGGATCGCGCGAGAGTAGGCGTCGAGCGCATCGCGGTACTGGTTGATCTGATAGTAGAGCACGCCAATGGAGCACCAAAACGTCGGGTTTCTGCCATCGCGGTAGACTGCCTGCTGGTAGGCTTCGTAAGCCTTGGGATACTTTTGCTGTGCCATGTAGCAGCGTCCAAGAAGGTACCAGCTCTGCGCGTCACCTGGATCTGTGATGTTGTCAGCAATGGTGGTGGGTGATGAGGAGCAGCTGGCACTTACCGGCAGCCACGGATTTCTCGAGATATTCAATGGCCTCTTCCTGGCTGGCGTAGTTTGTACTTTGCATGTACAACAACCAGCCGAGCTGCTGCAGGACCTTTGCGTGATTGGGGTCATGGTCCAGGACTCGGCGGTATGCATTCTGTGCAGCATCCGGCTACAAAGGCATGTTAGCAGCAGAACGACAAGCCACTTGTGGGTAAGCATACCTGTTTCAGCTGTTCGTACACATGGCCAATCTGGAACCAGATATCCGTTTCGGAAAGAGGGCGAGGCGGGTTCGGCAGAATGTACTTGAAGCACTAGTACCGGGTCAGCAAAGGGTCCAGGGGCACATTGTCGTGAGGGGAACTCACATCCAAACTCTGTTCGAATTTATGTTGTTGCTTGTAAATTATGCCCAAGCGGAAGTAGATCTCGTTGGCCTTCTCAAAGTTGGGCTGCATCCTCATGACCTGGGAGAAGGCTTCTTCGGCAAAGTCGAGGTTACCGTAGCGATCATACATAATGCCGATACCGTACCACAACTTGGGTTCCTGCACTGCGCGTTAGCGACCTAGCGACGACGTGGCGGTCGTGGCCGTACTCTTACCTTTGCGTCGGCCAGATTAAACAGGGCATTCTGGTAGGCCGTGTAAGCTTGCTGGAGGTCGTCCATCATCAGATAGCAATGACCCAAGCTTCCCCAGGCCTCGCCATTCGCAGATTCAATCTTAACGACGTTGCGATAGTACTCGGCGGCCTGGGCAAAGGCGTCTCGGTTGCGCAGGATGGTGGCGATGCCGTTCATGGCCGGGACGGACCAGCTATTGTACTTGAGGGCATGCTCATAGCACTGGTGTGCCTGGTCGACGTCGTCGATTTGCTCGAACATTTGGCCTGGAAAGGGTGTGGTTAGGGTCCGTATTCCATGTCGACATCAAGTGCGAGTCTTACCCAACTTGACCCAAATGGCTTCATGGCTTCGGTTGGAGGCCTCGGCGAAGGGCGACGGCTTGGAGGCAGGGGGGCCTACTTGGAGGGAATGGCCATTGACCTGCATCGGATGGGGAGGGCCATGTTGTTGATGAGGTGCGAGGACGGCGGTGGGCGAGGGCTGCTGGTGGCTGGTCATGCTCAGCGCCAGCTATGAGCGACGTCTAGGTCTAGGCGCAGGGGACCGCAGGCGAGCGGACGAGAAATGGTTCAAGAGAATCTGCGACATGTGAGATCGTGGCGATGGTGATGGTGGTGGTGGGATGCTCTTGGAAGCGTCTCGGGGATTGGACATACAGTAGGGCCGGGTCGGACAGACAGCGGCAGGCCAGGACCCCAGACGAGAATGGTGACAATAATAGGTAGAGGGGCGATGGGCGATGGTAGTCGCGTGGTGACTCGAGGCACCACTTAGCTCGCGACGAGGGGATGTAGAATGGAGTGATGGGAGAGGGGGAGATGAAGGAGTGAGGGAGTGAAGGAGTGCAGGTGAGGCGAAGGCGGAGGGAGAAAGGGAAAACGGGGGAAATGGCGAAGAGGGAGCGGGCGGGCCCTAATGAGAGGGCGAGCCATGGAACGGAAAGCGCATAGAGAGATAAGTCCCCTTTCCCAGAAGCTGCGGCCCAGAGGGCGACGGTTGGATGGCCGGGGGTTAGGGGGATACCCTGGCTTCGGCTCGGCTGGCGCGGACTAGTGCCGTTTGGAGCGAGTGTGGGTGGAGTGGACGGATTGGGTGGGGAACAAGCTGCTTGGCGAGCCTTGATGGGCTCTGGGGGACCGTGCGGTGTGGACCGTGCGGCGAGGACCGTGGAGGCGCCGCCAAACGTGGGCTTTTTCTGGGCTGCTTTTCTGGGCGGGACCCGCTTTTTGTCGTGGCGCGTGGCGCGTGGCGCATGCCGAGAGTGACCGCGGAGGCTGAAGCGAGGCGGAAGGAGCGCCTGGGTGCCTGCGTGCCTGCCTCTTCAACAATCCTATTGTTTATTGTAGTGTATAGGTGGACATTGTAAACACACCTCCGGCTCTGGACTAGGTCTCCATCTCCTCTTCCATCTCTGTGGAAACGCTGCATTCGATCCATTCTCTTATGCGCAACACAATTAATTGCTGGTACATACGGACCGAACCTTCTTGCCTCATGCCCTCGCCCTCGACGATCTTCATGGGGAATGTATCCCACACGGCTCCAAGGTTCCGGCACGTGAGATTAACTCTTGACTCCTAGTTTCGAGGGACTAGCAACGTCGGCTGTGCGCCTTGCTCCTCTTGCTACCACGGCACTTGACAAAGAGAGCAGCAGGTGAGACCTGCCCTGTGACCCTGGGTCGACCGGCGAGACATTACACTGGTGTTGGACGAGGTGCAGATGACGGGTCGTCGCAGGCGGTCGTGGCGCGCGCCTTCCATTGAGCATTCCTCCCTCTCCCGGCGGCGGTGTTACGTGTTACCGTACCACGATCCACAGGCGTAGCCGTACACAGTACAGTACTCAGGAACTCCAAACTCCCCCACTAGGATCGGTCCCAGGGATCCTCAAATCATCTTCTCACCTATATCTACATGGTATAAGAATGGAACATGCGCTGCCCCAGTCAGAGCAAGCAACCGCTTCCCAGGCCCACCCGTTCAGCTGCGTCGTCCCGCGCGTCAGCCCGTCTGACCATCAACCAGCGACCACTCATCCATAGATAGAGCACGGAATATGGTTACCTACCACCCCCTGGGATCCATCATATCCATCATCCATCATGGTCAGGCACCCACCGAGAAGAGGCTGGCGTCGCCAGCATTTCTGGAGGCTGTCTCCAGTCGTCGCACAAGAATGCCGCATCCTCGGGAGGGCGCAGGTCGAGGGTTGCGCGGGTCCGGTGGAGGTGCGCACTGCGCTGTGCTGTGGGAGGACCGCCGCAGCATGCATGCGTGTGCCACGGCTTTTTGGGCGCCCAGGTGCCCAGGCAGGGTGTGGTGGTGTGGCGGCCGGGATGTGGGATGTCATGGATGTGTGGGTGCGCCGGCGGATGGGCGCGTTTGATGGCTCAGATCGGCAGCCTCTCGCATCTGGGATTCTGTGTGCCCGCCCCCTCGCAGCCTCTCGCAGCCTCTCGCAGCCTTCACAGCCTCTCAAGCCTCTCACCCTGGAGTCGTTGAAGCTTCCGCTTACCGTTTAGCGTCCTTGGCATGCGCGTCCGTGCGGTGACGCAAATGTTCCCTCCGCTCCCGTCCAGGTGTCTTGTCGTCTCGTCTCGTCGGCAGAACAGCCCTGGACATGAACATGGAGCCCTGGAGCCCCGGAGCCCTGAAGCCCTGAAGCCCTGAAGCGCTGGCCCGCTCGTGTCACGCATCCATGCATTCCCCACGGTCCACCGCCTGCCCAGAGCCACCACACTGTGCCAGCCTTCAAGCCTTCACCCACCGCTCCTGACGCGCCGCCGCCCCCATCTCCTGGCGCTCCCCATCCCCCCCAATTCCCGACGCCCGTTCGCGCTGCTCCCAATCTGACGCCCTCTGCTGATTCGTTGCCGGAAATGTACACTGTACCTGGACGCTGGACCCGTCTCGGGTCAGACTCCTTGAACGGTGCTTGCGTGATGCGGCGCATGGCCGTTCATATTGTATGATGTTTATCGGCAATGACTCGCTCCCTCCTTGCGTCTTCATGAAATACATAAAAAGGAAAATGAGCGTTATGCGGCGATTGTACGGCCTCTCTTGTGATTCGGAACGTCCTCCCCACGGACGCTCTCCGGGGCAAGCCACAATCCACGCGAAGCGATCTGGATGGCTTCACCCAGCGCCACATCTCCGAGAGCTCGGCCTGCGCGTCACATGGACGGCGGGATGCATTCCCCAAGTCGAAGCTATGGAGCAAAACATCTCCAGAGCCTCTCAGGTCCACATAAGGGCTCTTTGAGGTCTTGTTTTGATTCAATGTAGGTGCGACAACCAGTGTTTATATCTAGACAGACTATAGAATGCTCGTGACAAGCAGATCTCTCCAGGGCTCCGCCCTATTTCTTCGGCCCGTGGGATCGTTCGTTCCTCGACCGTCAACCCCCTAACCGGATCCGAGGATCGTCCGAAACACCGCACCATCGATCACGCATACGAACACCATGACGGAACGTTTGACGGGAATATGAATACAACATTATGATGACGATGGAGCTCTCTTCCATCGTCATACTCTCTCGCACCGTTGGCGATGCCTATCGCCTATTAATATTTCACACATACCAGCACCACTACACTACTAATCATGTGATCCCATTCCACCCTGCATACATGCACCCGTGCAGAGTTGGTGCGACATCCCCTTCAGGCTCCTCCACAACCGCCGACAGCCCGACAAAGACAACAGTCAGAACACAGCCATGAATCCTCCTCCTGCGCATCCTTGCAGCACCAACCTGAAAGCCTCCACCGCACAAGGTGCTGACTGTCGCAGTGCCACGGAAGTCCCAGTCCCCCAAACCCCCCAAAGACACGCATAACCGCCAACAGAGCAGATCCCATATCGATAAATAAATAACACCCACACAAACTCCGTACACCCTAGTCTTGTTCCGGCGGCTGCTGCACTGCGCTGCCGCTGCCGCTAACATGTGTGCATGAGAAATATAAAAGCGCGGCGCGCCTGCCCTGGTACGGAGTAGGTGTTCTCGCTTTACCGGTACCCCGTCCAGTCCAGTCCACTTTTCCTTCCATGTACTGTACTGCATTTAGCCAGCACGGGAATTCTCGCTGTATACCCAGCCTCCCGGATGAGGACGAGGCTGGCGAGCGCGAAACCGGGAGAATCGCAAAGCTGTCGTCGTACACGCCCCCTCTCGGCTAGTCTACTCGTCTATACGGGTGAGAGTTCGATCTCTCCATTAGCACTGCCCTGTATCCCGCTAGTATAGCTATGTACTGTGTAGAAAGCGTCGCTGCGCTGCTTTGTCTGCCAAAGGCGCTGCTGTGCCTGGCTAGGGTCCCTCGGCTAGCCCACCCCGGGACGGTTACTGGGTTGCTCGCCCCCTGCTTATGGGGCAGTTGTTGTTTTGTGTTTTCGATAGATAATGGTGGATTGTGTTTGTCAGGGAGGTATCCTAGGAATGGCGTTGTAGGTTTCGAGAGTGTGGGCGAGAAAGATGCTTATTGCCCTGCGTCATGAAGGCACGGTCGTGCTATGCTGCTACTGCTAGGTCGAAGCTACTTGACTACCGCAACTAAGACTGCTTGCAACACTGCCATCTTCTCGGCAGGACCGGCATCGATTTTGCTCCTTCGTCCTCTTTCCCGTTTGATTTCTCACGCTGCAACGTGTACGGTCGAAATACCGTAGAACAATTTCGACAGTGCCACTTGTAAGGTAGCTGTACTGTTAGAGAAGACGAATGAAAGATGGTATTAATAGAAAAAATAGAGCCTAAAAGAAGTTTCGCGAAAGACGAAGCAGAACTACGAGCGCGCGTTGGCGTTGCCGCTATAGGATCGGTGAGTCTACATATTATCTCTGGGCCTAGTACACCTTCCTGACGCGGAATTCTAGGCTTGATGTGCGAAGTTGAATCCGGGAGTGATCCGGAACAGCATTGAAATGTCCAAGGACTACGTTAAATTGCGGCTGAAGCCGAGTAGGACTGAATCGATTAATCGATGAATTAATCATGAGGTGCATCACATGTAGCTATATTCTCCCACAATCTATGCAAGCAAAGTCCGGTATTCATAGTACCGCTTGCCTCTATATCCGGCATGGCTTCCCACCCTCGATCATTCGAGTCGAAGAGGATGAGCCTCTAGATACTCCTCAAAACTGGTCAGTCTACCCCGGGCATTCTCCACAGCCCAAGCAACCAACTCCTCACCGTCCGGACCAAAATAGCCAACCTCCCCTATGAACGCGACCATCTCCGTCAACATCTCAGCCACATCCTCGGGAAGCAGTAAACCCTTCTTAAACTCCTCAGGCGAAATCTGCTTGTAAACAACCGTCTTGCCCGTAGCCTTCGACATGATCCCGATCATCTCCTCCACGCTATACAACCTCGCCGCGCCGCAAAACGTCTTCCCCTCGTACTTCCCCGGCTCCGCAAGGATCGCTCCCACAAACTTCCCCGTGTCCCCCACAACGCTGATCAACGGCCACCGCGTATCCGGCGGCACGTGGAGCGCCACAACCCACGTCCCATCCTCCGCCTTCCGCGGCACCAAAAACGACCTCGCCCCCCACTGCAGATTCTCCATGAACGACGCCAGCGACACGAAGGCGCTCTTGACGGGCAGCCCGCGGATGTACTGCTCCGCCTTTGCCTTGACGTCGAACGCCGCGACCTTCGCGTACTTCCCGCCAGACAGCTCGTGAACGGCCGGCAGCGTGCTGAAGATGATGTACTCGACGCCCTTCTCGACGGCGACGTCCGCGGTCGTCTTCACGCTGTCGTACTCGACGTCCGGAGCAAGGAAGGGTGCCGTCATGACGAACACGGTGTGCACGCCGGTCAGAGCGGTCTCGAGGGAGGCGCGGTCGAGCATGTCGCCGTGGACGACTTCGACTTTCTTCTCCTTGAGCTGTTTGGCGCTCGAGGAATTGACGTCGCGCGTTATGGCGCGGATGTTGTATTGCTGAGAGAGCTCGGCGTCGTTTAGCACGTAGTCCACGACGGAACTTCCTTGCTGGCCTGTGGCGCCGAAGACGGCGAGGATCTTGGACATGGTGTTGGTGGTTGGGTTGTGAGATTGATGTCTTGGGATATGGAGTATGATTTTGAGGAGAGCGGATTTTATCTCTCTTAAATATACATATTGAGTGAATGAGGCCCCTTACCCTAGGGTACGTGGATATGTAAGCACTTATGCAAGGTGTGTTTCTGTAGCTTTCCCGGTGTGCGGTTTCGGTCTAGTGCGGCCATACCCCTGTGCATGTTTCGGATTAGATAGGTTATGAGAGCGTAGAGCTTCATGCTGCGCCGCTCATAGGATTGTCGCTTGGTAAACCCAACAAGTAACGCGTAAGGTAAGCAATACGAAGCGATTCTATGTACCCGGAGCTAGCGGTCATAACGAGCTAAAGCCGACTGACCGCTGTATGAACTTGGACTACGCCGGATGCCTAAGATCAGACATGTATCATTAAGACCGAGGGATTCAATTGTTGGCTAATGGCTCCGTGGCTTTACTTTGGCATTTGAGTCCTTCTGTTTCGCGGGTGTGTCGGGCGAAACAGAGTGTAGGTCCATTGTAGGAAGCGATGTGTGCTGAACCATCCCGTCGTTAGTAGGAGAACTATTAGAGAAGTGAAATCAAGGATGAAAGTAAACGCAATACAGTAGCGCATATTGAAGGGCGATACAATGGGCTCGGAGAGGTATAAAATGAGATAGAGTGGGCGCATAGGTACACTATCAAGTTTTACGTTGTATAGGAACGTCCCCGATTCCAGAAGACAAGACTCTCTATCAAGCGTTCGTGCTTGCATTGTCTATAACTCGCAACCAATCCGCTTGCTGCTACTCCAGTCCATTACTACTACAGGAGAGTTTCCTCGACCTCGAAACCCGAGAACACCATTGTGCAGAAAATACATTGACCTCAATGCCCCGAGAACTCGTCAATGAACAGAAACTGTCCAGCCACCGCTCCGCAAACGACGAGCACAATAGTCGTCCACTTGTTCGTGAACTTGTACAAGACAGCCAACGCAACCATGAAGACCACGGCGGCAATTCCCGATTGCGCCGATTTGGCAATGGCCAGTTCGACGGGCTTCGTGAGGAAATCGCGCTCCGTCCCCTGGACGCTCGACTTGAGGATCTGGAACGCGATGACGGCGATGACGCCAATGACAGCTCCGCATAGCCCATCGAAGAAGGTCGAGAGGAACTTGCGGCGTATTAGTCGTCATAGGGAAGGACTGTCAAGGAAATGGTGCTGAAAACATACCTCGTTATGCACCAATTTCTCCAGCAAGTCATGCCCCGCAATGGTGAATAGGAAACACGGGAAAAACATGCCCAACGTGATGACCACCGCCCCCGCAAACGCCGTGCCCAACCCACCCTCGACATTCCCGCCTTGGAATCCTACAAATGTAGCAAAGATGACTAGCGGTGCTGGTAGAATATTCCCAATCGCGATACAGTCAATGAAGACGCGCTGAGGCAGCCATGCTCCTTTCAGGACGGCTTCGACCTGCACGAAGGGAATGGCCGTGTAGGCGCCGCCGAAGGACAATGACCCTGCGACAAGGCCGAGGAGAAAGAGATGGATCAATGAAGGCGTCTTTGCGATTCCGAGTGCCAGGGATACAGGCGATGGGACACCTCGGAAGACAGCATAGAGGGCATATCCGACATATTGGAGTATGAAGAGGATGCTGGCTGGGATCCAAAGCCGGCGAGCGATGAACATGTAGATGAGGCCGTAGACGCCGAGGGAGATGAAGCTAATAGCAAAGTCAGCCAGTTCTCTGTCGCCCACGTATTTAATTCCGGGATACGAGGATACTAACATGTTTAGACGCAGAGTGGAATTGATGGCTGTACAGATTGCAGCAACAATTAGGAAGGGATCCACTTTCTTCGTGCTGTGTTTGACGACCGAGTGCTCTGCTATCTTGTGCGTAGCTTTGAAGATCTATTTCATGTCAGCAAACTGAAGAAACCCACCCCACAATGCCTTAAATATCAATCCTCACTTACCATGGCAGCCACAATCGGCTGCAACCCCCGAAAACTCGCGTTAAAATACCTATTCTCCAGCCCCGCCAAGGTGTACAAATAACTCGCCACCAGCATCAGGATAAACCCGGGCAAAATGAACCCCAACCCCGCAACAATCCCGCCAATCCTCCCAGCACTCAGACATCCAAAGAACATGCACAGTTCAGCCGCTTCCGGCCCCGGCAGGATCTGGTAGACGGCGAAGACGCGTTGGAAGCGCGCGAGCGTGATCCATTTCTCCTTGAGGACGATTTGCTCTTTGATCAGTGCGATTTGGGCGACGGGACCACCCCAGGCGAAGAGGCCGAAGTTGTAGAAGAAGTACCAGAAGAGGCGGGGAAGGGAGAGTTTGGGGGCGTTGCAGTAGGTTAGTTCGTTTTCGGCTTGGATGGTGGATGAAATGGTGGACTGATGGTCGGTTGAGGAAACTTCTCCTTTGGTTTGAAGGGGACTGGGTTGATTTAAAGCTTCGACGTCCTGGTCATTGGATGGAGTTGAAGCCGGACCGTGGGGCGATGGGGGGGTAGGGTTGGCCATGAATAGATCGATGCCCCTGAGCAAGCAAAATTTATGAGAAAACTTGAGAAATCTGGAAGGATGAAAAGGCGATGGAAAGATAATGTCAGCGGACTAAATCCTGCTATCAAGGCCATGATGGGCACATACAAATATGGACGAGATAAAGTATTGGAGCAGACTATCGACTTACACCGAGACGGACTACTGAATGCTGATTGGTTATTCGCTTCGGTTTTCTCCGGTTGGTCAAAGGTCTGTCGTAGGGGTTGACCAATCAGACATTTCCAGTCCGTCCTCCATCTTGAGCACGCAATTACAGCCACTGGGCTTGGCATCTAGAGGAGCTGAACCCGTACTCACAGTAAACTCAAACTGCTGCCATAGATCTGATGTGAATTCGCATGCCGCTGTCCCACGGAAGTAGCAATCCCGAGTCGCTCACATCCCGTCACCTGACACATCAACCACCTCTTTGATCATGGGCAGAAAACCGGTGTCTCGAGCTCGCCAGGAGACGAACACGGAACGTACTTCCCGAGAGAGAGACAACAAGCGTCGACACCGTGCTCGCCAGAAAGAGTACGTTTTAGATCTCGAGCGCAGAGTGGCGGAGACGCGCGAGCAGGGGGTTCAAGTGACGAAGGAAGTGCAACTGGCCGCCCAGAAAGTCGCGCGGGAGAATGCAAAGCTGAGAGACTTGCTCAGGAGGACAGGGTACTCCGACGACTTGATTGATGCTTGGGTGAGGGAAGATAGATGTTCGCAGGGTGTGGGGCCCCTTCAGCTTGTGTTGGAATCGACGTCGGGGAAGTGTGCGCAGAAAGCGGTATCAGTATCAGCGTCCGAGTCACAGAGAGAAAGGGGGCTTGATGGTCCGAATGTGAGCGCCAAGGAGGGAGAACCAGTCCTGGTGAAGACGTCCGGGAGTGGAAAGTGCTTGACTAAAGCTTTCCCCACGATGCACGTGGAATCGAGCAACAACAACACGGAAGTCTCACCCACCCAAGTGTCCGCAGCTACAGCATCCTCCTCCCCGTCGGACGGTGCGGGCGCTCCTTGCAAACTCCTCACATTACTTGCGAACAATCCAGCTGCCGACATCACCCAAGTGCCGCTTCCAACGGAATCACAAAACCCAGCATGCAAGACCAGCAAACCCGAAGACTGCAGCTCCAGCGGCATGGAGTGCGCTACTGCGTACAAGACGCTAATGCAGTACGCCACATCTACCGAGAAAATGGACAGAATTGCGGCCGCTTTGGAAAGCGGATGTACGCCGTCTGCCGGAGGTGGATGCAAAGTGAAGAAGGACGTGATATGGGCTCTATTGGATGAGGAATGCGCTTGATTTTACTGTTAAGAACCAGTTGTATCTTTTGTCATTGGACTGGGCCTGGCACTGGACTGGGTTTGGCGTTCGATCTCGCGTGGAATACGATGCCATTGGGGAGCTTGTTAATAGGTCCGTCACAAACGGTGTCTGGTTGGCGTGAGGGACCGGAGGGGAGCTGATCTGATTGGAACTATATATTTGGGGCGGTGACTGTGGTGTTAAAAGGCGTTAAAAGGCGCTTGGGATCGGTTGTCGCCCACGTGTTTCTTAAGCGCCGCTAGATAGCTGCTACTTTCTTCAACAGACGCGTCGTTTATATTATTGTTTGCTCTGAGTTTCGGACACAATAGATAGACAAGTATTTGGTCCTTGAAGAACTCTAGCCTTTGCAATAGGTCCCAAATAGTAATACCGAATAGTAATACCGAATAGCCCCTCAAAGTGCCAGAGTGGAAATTGGTCGGTGTCTTCACCAACCCTGGGAGCGTTTTCTTTTCCTTTGGTCCCTTTGAATCACTCGGAGCTTGGATTTTTTATATGGTGAAACGACGTCCTCCACGCCAGAGTTGTCTGATGGAGCGACTACAAATATCTTTACGATGACTCCTTCGCATTCTCCAATCAGTTTAAGGAAATATTTTAGGGTCATGGCTGGCGGGCACTCGCAACTGTCCAGCCTGTCAAGGATAATAAAGCTCTTCTTCCGTCTTTGGAGCAACTGCTTCAGAACGCCGTACTGGAGTTCACAAGTGGCGTCCGTCAGCCATTCTTGGCTGTCGACTCGTTCTTCGAGGCTTTCAAGAAACGCAAAGTCCTCAGCCACCTCCGGATGATGGCCAAGATATTGCTCAATCAGGGACGAGATCACCTGCGCATGAGGCACGAGGGCGCTGTCCGGAAGCCACGGCTGCGGGTGCAGGAAGGCAAACAATGGTTCGTCTCCTGGCCCTTTTGCCTCCTTTTTCAGAGTCGCTATCAGGTCCAATGCGGCAGCCGAGACCCAATTGTACCCGTCCATATGTGAGGTGCCGTGCAAGACCAGCATTTGGGAAGATTCTTGATCCCGCCATGTTTTATAAACTGGGTCTACTGAAATCATTTGGTTAAAGTCAAACTTCTCGTACTTGTTCGGCCAGAACTCTCCTAGGAAGAATGTGTCCCAGTATTCCTGCATGTTGTTGAGACAGGAGCCTTGTAAGCGAAGCCGTTTCCGTAGGGGGAGGATCTGTACGAGATTGCGGTAAGCCCGTTCCTCTGTAAAGCGAACTGGTAAGTGATCACTCTTTCCATTGTGGCCGTGCGGCGTTCAAAACATACCTTTATATAAGGCCAGTAACCTGCTGCTGTTCACATAAAGTACTGTATTTGCTGCATTCTTGATATTTTTCATGCAATTTTTGACATCCGATATCTTGTCTTCCAGGGGGTTCGTAGGGGATCGGATAGCTGTCCGGAGACGTCCTACATTGATCATCAACGGGATGTTTAGCCTCGGACCGATCGAATCTTACCGGGGCCAGAAATGCTGAAGTATCTTGTGGCTTCTCTCGCAAGCTCAATGACGGCAACATTATACGGTAGGATAAGATTTCCGGCTTCCTTGGAGGGGATGCAGTCAGAAATTTGCCTTACGTGTTCAATATCCGGCCCCAAGGTATCCAGAATTTTCGCGAGAAGTTCCTCTTCATTTGTCTTGTTTTCTATTACTTGAATATTAATCAATTAACGAGGAAATGCCCAAAGTATACGTAGATCGACCGCAGGCGAAGATGCTATATCCACTTACCACCAGAAAAATGGACATTGTGCCATATGAAATGTCTCCAAACCCTTGTCCGGCCTGTTTGACAATTTCCACGAGGCCGGGGTAGCCTTTAAGATACTGCTGGAACCGAATGAGTGCACTTTGCACTTTCGTGGTGAAGTTGCGGGCGCCCGTCCTCCTGTGCAGAGACCATTGGCGCTGAGCAACAAGCGCTCGGATGACCTTCGACTCAGATAATACCAACATGGTTTCCATGGTTTGGAAGGTGGTCAGGCTATCCAACAGGCGTCGGCCTCTTAATCTCCTGACATCTTCCTGAAAGGAAGGCTCGGATTCAAGAAGCTTGAAGGCTTTTTCGAGAACGATCCTTCGAAAGTTCAGTATGCCCGTGTATGGTCACCGGCTCAGCTTGGAGTACCTATTCTTTTCAATGGTGAACCACTTCTTCCACAGGTCCAGTTGAGCATCTTTAGGACATGCCGCCAGAGGCGTGGACAGTCTCGCTCTACAATTTTGGCAAAGGAGTTGCTTCGAAGTGGCCTCAGCCATGGTTCTTGGGCAACAGTGAATTCCAGAGGAATGGACCGATGCGTCGTAGGACAACACGACCGAAATCTTTAGCCGAGAGGTATAGTGTAGACCTTTGCCTATGTCAGTGCCATACTTAAAGGAACTGTTATGGCTCGCTACTCGGCAGCAACCACGTTATGTCGTATGATAATCCCTCGTATCGTATTCAGGAGCTCAGCTTTGGAAATGCCGTCTTTAATCAGGCCATGGCTTGCATCGATTTTTCTCGTGGGCTGACAGAGCAATGTTCAGCCTTGTTCGCTTCAGCCAGCTCATTGCCGGGATTTTGGCGCCCCATCGAAATCCTCCTTTTCTTTTGCTGCTTGCTTACCCCAAACTCGCAAAAACTAGCGACAGGGCTGAAGGACTACCGGTGCAGAACTTCATCCAGAACGCTTTCCCGGTCTTCCCACAAAACCACATCGGTCAGACTCACGAGACGTTTGTCTCCAAACGAAGTAATGCATCCCATTCTTGGAGTCGGATGGCAGACCTTCGGTCGATCGCACACATACTACGCGATCTCCGTCGAACTATGGCGTCGGAATGAGCTAATGGTCAGGTCATGGCGCTTCGCAAACCCGGATCTCATGTTAAACTTCCGTTTCCTTCGTGAACTCAGTAACGTAAGAACTTTGGAAACCGCTCAATTCACCAGGTGCATTTCAGCATGAAATGCCCCTTGGTCCGGAGCGAGATGTCTGAGACCGCTTTGGCCCCTAATAGCCATCCAGAGGGGAACTTTGGTGGCCGTATGCTACCGGGTGACCCCGTTCCTCTACCGCATAGACCTCAGTCGACCCACGTTCCAGATCACTCCAAGCTGAAAATGAGCGAAGAAGCATCGGAAATGATAGCACGTCTCGAGGCGAGAATTGATGAACTTGACCAGGAGATCCGTCGTAAGCACCCCGCGTGGTCGTAATCGTAGTTGCTCAGATTGTTCTGAGCCGGTGCGTCTTCGTTTGACCCCCTTGAGCTGAAACAAATTAATGATACGATGATTAGAGCGATTCGGGCGGAGAGGATGGGAAAGAGAACAAATTGAAATTACCAGAGGAGATGAAGCCTATGGACGAAGAAAAACCGAGCGAGGTCGCTGCAGACCCCAGGATCTTGTATATCGAGAGCCATTGGAGTTCTGGCAAAGGATGCTGGGTGGATGAGCCTGGAAGGCAATCTGCTGTGCGCGTTCCAGCGGCCCACGACGCTGAGCATGGCCTTATCTGGAAAGTCAAACGCTTCAGGCGCAGCCGGTCTGAGCCTTTTGTCAAGGAAGTGACCATACTGAACGAGGACCTCAAGGCACTTCTCTGCGATGCACTCCGACGCTATCCTGGTCATTGGGACGAAGAAATGGTCTTCCAGAGCAAACCACTACCCTTTCCCGCATTGGTACACAATTGGGAGGCGCTACAGAGCCTTTCCGAGGAGCAACATGACGATAAGCCTGCTCAGGTCGCCCGCAGCGATCTCCGAAGTCTTCTGAACGAAGTCAGGCGTGCCGAAGAATGCGAAAGTTACTTCGCATCACTAGACCAACTTCAAAAAGACAAAATGATCCCTTTCAAATATCTATGGGCTGTGTTCCCACCAGGTGCCACCGTCCTCGCCGCGCCTTACGGTGAGCAACAAGCCTTTGTTGTAACGGGTTGCGGCTACGCCCGGCCAGTCCGCTTCGTCCAGGGGGTACGGCGTGTCATCAGGGAAGTTGATAGTGACGATGATGAAGACTTCCGTAATTTGTTCTTAATATACTGCTGGTACTACGGTAAGGTCACAAGACGTTCTCAATGTGGTAAATGACGTTGCTGCAGATTTCGACGGCGAAGAGTTCAGGCGGATACCTTTAGACCTCACAATCCCTGAGTATGCAGGCAAAAAAAAGGTCACAGCGCTTCCCTGTTTCCCTCTGGATTACGAGAATAAGGAGAACAAGGAGAAAATAACGGACAGGCTGGTGGCGCGAGGGCAGAGATTCCGTACCTACAACATCAAGGAAGAGACGACGACAATGTTCTCTCACAAAGGGAAAGCCCACCAAGCAGTTTTGAGGAGCCCTGAACCGGATGCAAATCCGGAACTCGCTTGGCTCAGAAGGATATATGGCGGGTATATGGTAAGTACACACATCGGAAAGCAAGAGCCCGCTTCGATTGACAACTAGAATTAGGACGACTCAAAGATATACACTCGACAAACAGCTACGGTTGAGGTAAGCCACGGACTACGCTTAAAGCTCGCGGGCTTACTTGTACGATAAGATCAACGGCCGGGTAATCGTCGATGTGAGGATGGGGCGCAAACATGGTCCCCCGGTGTTCACACTGCAATTTGAACGGTCAAAATCGGAATCGCGAGGACAGGAGGTACGTATCTACTTATTAAAAATCCGGGACTGCGGATGAAGCAACTGATTCCTATTAGTGTTCCTGCACCAAGTGTCAGACAAATCCGGATCTGATGGAGACCTTCGGTACGGCATATGACAAGGTAGGTAGAGACGAGAATGGAAATTGGCCTGAATTTGATAACAAACAATGCCTTCTCTGTTCGCCACTGGTTCTTGGATACTTCCTGGATATGAAAACTTGGATTCAAATGCCGGTTGACAACCTCCACACAATATCCGATTCCTTGGACCATAATGGCTTTCAGGACCTTGTTTTGCCAGATGACTCGCCAGACAACCCTGACGAGGAAAATACAAAATTCTTGATCAAGTCATTGGTGGAGCATCACATGACGGCCAAGGGACGAAACTCGCCAGAGAGGCGTGGTGCTTTGAGGGATTTCGTCGAGGGTAAAGGCCAGGGCCTGGTCATACTCCTTCACGGTAAGTACTTGCATACCGGCGTTTTATTAACGCTAATGTGACTCAGGGGTGTCGGGAACGGGGAAAACTCTCACCGTAGGCACGTATCCTCCTCTTGCTACTTGTGTTCACCCAGCCTAACTTGACTAGAATGTGTCTCCAAGCTCACTGGAAAGCCACTTTTGAAGATCAGGTATCATTGAGTTCATGTATCAGGAGTCGCTCACTAACAGACTAAGTGTGGCTGATATCGGGATTGAGCCAGACCACGTAGAGGAGAAGCTCTCGGTATACTTCGACCTCGCATCGGCTTGGGACGCCATCCTGCTGATCGACGAAGCGGACATTCTACTTGAAACGCGCACTCGGCAAGAGGCAAGTCTTGATCGAAATGCGATGGTATCAGGTACGTCTCATAAGTAAGCCCAGCACTAGCAGCATTTAACTAAACCCTGCAGTCTTCCTAAAGATCTTCGAGTACTATGGAGGTATTCTGCTGCTGACTACAAACCGTACGTTGAACCAGTTAAATCTCGTTTGCCTTCATCCACAATACTCAGCAGGTGTTAAACCCATCGACTATGATGTAGAATCTTTCATCACTCTTGCGGTGGATGTCTACATGTATCTTATAACCATCTTACTCTTCCTACTAAGAGGATAGTGTAGAACTCGTTGGTCG
>JAFHBW010000443.1:0-20198 GCA_019022765.1 Westerdykella sp. P71
GCTGGACGACTGATCAGCTTGGTCTAGCCTGGCTGCAGCACTTTGACAGCTCTACGAGGTCGCGTACAGTGGGCACCCATCGATTGCTTATCATCGACGGCCATAGCAGCCATACAACACTAGAATTCGACACCTACTGTACAGAGAACAAGATAATCACCCTCTGTATGCCTTCCCATACGTTACACCTTCTCCAGCCGCTCGACGTTAGCTGCTTCTCTCCTCTTAAGCAAGCCTACGGACAGGGTGTACAAGAGCTAGCTCGGCAGGGTGTCCACCACATAGACAAGCTCGACTTCCTCCCACTCTATATAGGAGCACGGCCTAGAGTATTCACAGAGCAGACAATTAGAAGCGGCTTCCAGGCTACAGGCCTTGTGCCAGCCGATCCACAGCGTATACTATCGTCGCTGACAGTCGTCAACAAGACTCCATCACCTCCATCAACCTCACACGGAGAGCGCTGGACAGCAGAGACACCTCATACGACTACTCAACTCGAGCGGCAGGCTCGCCTTATTAAGCAGCTCCTCCAGCGCAACTCACAGAGCCCTACAAGCCAGGCAGTCAACCAAGTTATCAAAAGCTGCCATATGGCACTAGCTCAGACTGCGCTCCTTACCAGGGAGGTTACTGAGCTATGAGCTGCATCTCAACGCCGTAAACACAAACAGGATGTCCGCCGTAGGTATATCGCACAGGGGGGGGCTCTACAGGCGCAGGCAGGCCGGCAACTAGTAGAGCAGCTAGATATTGTCGATCAAGAGGTGGCCCAGATGGAGGCGAATCCTGCACGCCAGCGCGCACCACCAACGTGCTCGAAGTGCCATATCCAAGGCCATAACAAGCGTCAATGTACTAGTAGCTAAAGAATCTATATCTCAATTTCTAGCTCAATTGATTTTGTTGTTGTGGCGCTATCGGCCAAAAAGCGCGCTCGATTTGGTGGGGCTGGCTCACTGACTGGTGTGGCTCACTGACTGGTGGAACACGTTATATTAATCTCACTCAACAAAATCACTCAACCATCTTCTGTATTCGCAACTTTTGCATTATCAGGCGCCAATCATGTCTGGCCTAATTGGGTTTCTGAAGCGTTTCTACAACGTTTTCTTCCCTCCCGCAACTCCCAAGAGTGAGGATGCACTCCGATTTGGTATTCTTGGCGCAGCGAATATAGCGTACGCATATATTCAGTAGTGTCTCAAATATTCTGGCTGACAAGGGCTAAGTCCGCTCGCACTTATAACTCCAGCGAAGTCCCATCGGGAAGTAATCATAGCAGCGGTTGCCGCGAGAGACCCTCAAAAAGCCGAAGCATTCGCGAAGCGCCACAACATTCCTATCGTCCATCAGACCTACGAAGACTTGATCACAGATCCATCCCTTGATTGCATTTACATTCCTCTCCCTAACGGGTTGCATTATGAGTGGACCATCAGGGCTCTCAGAGCTGGAAAGCATGTTCTCCTCGAAAAGCCATCCGTATCGAATGCGACGGAAGCACGATCACTATTTCGGCATCCGATACTCCAAAACCCTGATAGTCCTGTCCTGTTGGAGGCGTTCCACTATCGTTTCCACCCTGCTTGGCAGTATTTCATGGGGCTCTTCGATGCGACAGATGTGGAATTTGTCGAAGTGAGAAATACCCTTCCAGCGGGCATCTTCAGTCTCGACGACATCCGCTTCAACTATTCCTTATCTGGCGGCACGCTGATGGACTTTGGCTGTTATGCGCTGAGCTCAATGCGCGCCATATTTGGTGAAGAGCCATCGTCCATCGATTCAGCCTCATACCGGCCTATGCCAGAAGGATTTGACCAAGGTTGTGACCAGGCTGTGTATGCGACATACTGCTTCCCAAATGGTGGGACTGCGAAAATCAGCGCTGATCTACAGGCCAGAGGCGGATGGCCGTTCCCTGCTCTGACGAAGAACTGGCCAAAGTTTGCACAAGTTTTGCCTACCATAACCGTACGCCTGAAAGAGAGGAGGGAAGTGGATGGGTCTTTGGTTTCCACCCATCGGAAGGAGATTGTATTCCACAACTACATGGGTCCCCACCTGTACCATCGAATTGATATCACCAATGAGTCCACCACGGAGGATATGAGTGTACAGGGAAGGAAACCTAGACATTCAAAGAAGACCGAATCTAGGAAGAGGTACAAATGGGAACATGACAATCAATCGAAGGCAGGCGAGGACTGGTGGGGCACATATCGGTGGCAATTGGAGGCTTTCGTGGACAGAGTGAAAAAGAGGCCGGGATCTGGGGTGTGGGTTGACGGTGAGGAGTCCATCAAGCAGGTGGAATTGATTGATGCGACATATCTGAAGATGGGTCTGCCGTTACGTCCGACAAGCAAGGACTTGGAGAACGAGCCATAGGAACTGCTCTCATGCGCCCCGGCTACTCTACACCAATACAGTTATCGACGAAATTATCTATCAGTAATTAATTTCATGTATGAATATCATTATTGTTCACTTCAGTTCACCACAGTAAACAGTGAATTATCACGTCACGTGAATTATGGAGGTGCATGCCCAGGTACTGTGGCTTGCCTTCCTATTTCTGTCGCATTCAAAAGTGCAGTGAGTTCTTGGGCCCATCTCTCTCCTGCTTTCCCTCCTCTTAATCGACAAAACGTTCGGATATTCACTTCGAATAGAGTAAAGACTGTGCAAGAATTTCAGAATTAACAAAACTGTTTCACCTTCAACCTGTTGCTAGAAGACGCTTTTATGAGAGGGGAAGAAACCGGGAGAGTGAGGTGTGCCAAGAACCTGACGCATCTTTGAATGCGACAGCTCGGTAGTCCTCAACGTGGTCGTGACGTCGGGCATTCCATCCCGAGCTCCACTTCACCAGAGCCCATCAACACATATCTCTCACATGTTTGTGCCCCATCCTTACAGACTTGCATTCTCTATGTGCAGCGCGCTGCAGTCGCCTCGATCATGCTCGGCTTCACAGCCTCTCGCACACAGATTGCCGCATATCTGTTCGGTGTAGCGCTCTTCTCAATCTCGTTCCTGGTGTTCCTGAACTCCGCGATCAGTTTTGTTATCACACAACGAATTGGACAGAGTCACAACGTTGGAGATGCGGTTGGCACATTGGGATTTGCAGATGAGCTTGTCGCATTGGTTGCATGCCCTTTGTGGGGTCTGCTGAGTGACCGTGTTGGAGTAAGAACCGTTGCTGTGCTTGGGTACGCCATCGTGGGCGTAAGTCTATGGGTATTCGTTCAGGCGAAGAATGTGTATCCGCAGCTTCTTCTTGCAAGGCTTCTCTTTAGTCTAGGTGCAACGGCGACGTGAGTTATCCTCAAAAGCTTCAATGGTGACAGAACCGCGCTGACACTGCGCAGCGCAACTATGGTGACGGCCATCCTACCCACGATGACTTTCATCAAACCCGTGAATGATGCTCGAACGCCCCGTCGTGCTAACGGAACGTCACACACTATGACGCCCTCCATATCCTCCGAACTTACAATCACCCCAGCTCGCTTCCGAACCAATTCACCTTCCTCCGAAGACACTGTGACGCGCGATACTGGAGCTTCGGCATCACACCTAGCCGGTTTGGTGGGCATGTTCACAGGGTGCGGCGCTCTAGTAGCACTGCTCATCTTCCTCCCTCTGCCTACACAGTTTCAACGGGCTGGCCGTAGTCCCGGAGCAGCAGTCGCCGATTCATTCTATGTTGTCGGAGCTATTGCACTCTTGGTTGCCCTAGGGGTATTCTTTGGATTGAAAAGATTACCTGGAGAAGAGGGAAAGGGACTGAAGCATCTCTTCCACCTTCACTCACCAAAGGGGCATACGCATTTTGGCCCCCGCCAGAAGCTTCCATCCTTGCCCCTTCAATTCTGGGAAAGTATTAAGCTTGGCTTCAAGTCGCGTAACATCGGCTTGGGATACCTGGGTGGATTTGTTGCGCGCGCTTCCTCTGTGGCGGTGTCGCTCTATATTCCCCTGTTTGTCAATACCTACTTCCTCCGGACCGGGGAGTGTTCGGTTGATCCGGACGATCCCCTTGATATCAAGCACTGCGCACGCGCATATAAGCTCGCAGCTGCCTTGACAGGAGTTAGCCAGCTTGTTGCACTTATTATGGCGCCATTTTTTGGTTTTCTTTCCGCACGATACCCAAGATTCAACATCCCATTGTTGTCGGCGGCTCTGGCAGGTGTAATAGGATATATCGCCTTTGGAGCACTGCCCAGTCCGGACCCTCGGAGCAAGAACGGTTCTGGCGTTGTGTTTTTGATTGTCTCTTTGCTTGGGCTCAGCCAGATCGGAGCGATTGTTTGTTCTCTAGGACTTCTTGCACGAGGCATTCACAACGATGGAGCTGGAAATGAGCACTCTGGGCCCGCGGACGGACATGCCTCAGGGGAATATCAGGACAGCGCTGGTCATTTGTCGGCAGGGTCGACACCAGTGGCGACGCCTAGCGTTGAAGAAGAAGCTCCGCTGCTTTCAAATCCGCTTCACTCGAGGGATAGCTCTTCCGATCCAAAGAGCTTGAATCATTTGAAAGGCAGCATTGCCGGCACCTACAGTCTGTTTGGTGGGGCCGGTATACTTCTTTTAACAAAGGCAGGAGGTTCGCTATTTGATTCGAGCGGACCTGGTTCTCCGTTCTTCATGATGGCATCCTTCAACGCTCTGCTTCTTGTTGTTTGCATAGCGCTGGGTGTCCAGGAGGCTGTTCAGGGGTGGCGGAGGCAGAGTGTCACCCTGTGAGAGATACCATCAATAACATACAAAGTCCTGCGGCAAGAACATAATCTCAGAACTGATAATGGTCTTTGATCTACATGAATGTCATAGATTTCCTCTCACTCGCCCCTGGTGACGCTTAAGGTGGTATCTCGACATGGTGAGAGTACGTTTTCTCCTCCACGTCCTACCCATCTCACCACTGCGCATCAAGTCGCATCGTGGATGAGATGAGAGAAGCAAGCGCACGTTTGGCTACCTAGGGTTGGGACTTTGCAGAGTCGCGTTTGCTGTCGGTTCATATACCATGCTAGCGGTGAGTGAAAGAGGTGCCGGTCACCATCACCACCACCAAGCAAGCTGACCATGGTGGCCGGACTCCTATTGTTCTATTGTACTATTGTACTATTATTCACCTCGCCCTCCCAGTCATGACTTCTCTGCTTCACCTCAAAAATCTTCTCCTCTCTCCACCCTCTCTCGCTTTACGTCTCTACAACCTCCCGTACGATCTCGGCGATCTTTCCAGCACAGAGTATCTCACTCAGTTAGGACACAATAATGGCCAGCTACGCGACATCGCTCCATGCCCTTCGCCCTGCAGTATCTCGAGACATAGTCAAGCTCAGCACGACAGCGCTCCCGGCCGAGTCCGTGAGAAAGATCCTCCTGCTTGCCTGCAACGAACTCCTCAATATGGACGCCAAATCCACGCTTTGGAACGCACCGATTCCGAAGCCCTTCACCGTCTCCCTGAACACGCTATATGACCGCCTGCTTGACGGAAAACTTGCTCCCACTCCCCCCAAGCTCCTTCCTCCAGAGTTCCTATCAAAACCATCTTCGAAAACTGTGCCGACGGCGCACCCCTTGGGAAATTTGCAAACAGTGACATCATCTCCCATCCGCACGACCACTCTCACCCCGGAAGAACGCCCCCTCCAAGACTTCGAAGACCTCTACTACGCTCTCCTCGCCAAAGTCCAAGATCTCCACCATACACTGTGCCTCCGCGTCACTAACGGCTTCACGCCCGCCGAAACACTCATCTTCCCATCCGGCCCCAGTGTGGTCGATACTTGCGCCCAACTGCAATACTTCTGGAACGTGCTCAACGACCCTAGTCTCGCCAAAGCCTTGGACGACGCCGTGAGCCGGGCTCGGGTGGAGCAGCTGCATGAGGAGATTGTGCAGGAGCTGACACTGGGGAACATGTCCGAGGGAACCGCGGGGCAGTTCATGGACGACTTGTACACCTCTTTGAATTCGGCGACGGAAAAGGAGGCGCAGATGCCGGGGCTGGCGTGGATTGGTGGGTGGGCGCCTAGCATGATTACAGCTTGGTTGGAGGAGAAGTATATGGTGTTGTTGAGAAGGGAGAAAGAGGCTTGGGAGTGGAAGCAGAGAGAGAAGAAGAGGGAGATTAGGGAGCAGAGGAAGAAGGAGAGGATGGAGAAAGAAAAGGAGAAGGCGGAGAAGGAGAGGCAGAAGGCGTGGAAGAATGCCTACAACGATCCAATCCCCGAGTGGGAGGCTGACATGCTGAAGAAAGCCTTTGAACAGGATGCCGATAACGTGCAGGAGATTGGGAGATTGCTGAGGCGGAGCGCGGGTGGAAAGTACTCGTGCGATGAGACGAAATGAGCAGAAGAAAGGCCTAATGGGGAGAAAGGATGTATGGTCCGCTTTCGTTCAGTGTGCTGGATGATCATTCTGAGCCTCCGTATATGATGAGGCAATGGGGGAGAGAACAGCCAAAGTTCAACGCCAGTCATTACGACAGCGTCAACGGATTAGCTCAGAAAATATCGGAAAGTATTGAAGTAGGTATCGGAATTCGTATAGCTTTACCCTTCCGCCATGATGAGATGCGCCATAACTCCATGCCTGCCGTGGCGGATCTTTTGGTGTGAAAACAGATGCAAATATCGTCCCTGAACCTTCCTGTCCATACGAACCATGCCGCTCCTGCGCATCTCTTTTCTTGTTCCCACCTAAGCATCCACCTCCATCTCTTCCAAGCCCCCACCGACCTTCCTCCTCAACGCCTTCTTGTTCTTAATCTTCGGCAACACCTCTTCCTCTTCGAGATCACTCTCCAACTCACTCTCATCCGCCTCGATCTCCTTCCTCCTCTTCTCGACCTTCTCCTTGACCTTCTGCACATCGACCTCCATCTCATCCTCGCCCAGCTTCTGCACCACCCACCTCTCACTCGGCGGCAGCAGGTGCTGGTTCTCTTCCACCAGCTTCCGATCCTCAGCCCGCTGCCGTGCCTTGTTGCCCCGCATGCGGGCCTTGTAGAATTGTCGTTCGCGGCGGGCGCGGATCTCGGAGACGCGAGTCATGGCCTTGAGGGTCGTTTGGACGAGGTCGCGGTTGTAGCGGACGGGGACGTTGCGGCGTTGGGCGAATTGTACTGAAATGATGTTAGCATTCTGGGTCGGATTCTCGATATGCACGAGCCATCAGGAGAGGAGACATACGAGTAGAATCAACGGTCATCTCCTTGCCGTGCGCACGGCGGAAACTCTTCGTCCACTGCAGTTTGCGCGGGTTGCGCTTCATCTTGAAGTTCTTGTGGCTGTGATGCCGTTAGCCAGCTGTTTCTTTTTCTTTACACAATCCGGATAGCGGTACCATTTTGACTTGCAGAACCGGAACGCTCTGGCATCGTTGCGCACAAAGGTTATGCCCTTGGAAGGGTATACTGTCTTTCGTTAGCATTCTGCAGATGGAAAACGTTCGAAATGATAAGATGTACCCGGCGCAGAGCAAAAATAACACGTCTCGATTCTCATCTTGTCGTGATAACAGGCCCAGTCCGCCTGTAGATACCTCCGTTAAGCAGCGACGACGTGGTTCCGTCGTTGTCGAATCCAGCAAGCAGCAGAAGCGGTGGCGGGCACTCGACTCTGCGAACTCTTGGCACAGGACCAAAAATTATCTCGAATGTCCACGACCCCTGTCAGAAAAGCCTCGGCAGCGATTTTCTCCGGCCGCCGCTGGACCTTTGGGCTTGATCGTCTGCGGACGACGAGAAGCATCGACAGATACCCGGCAAACGACGACGCAGCGAATGACTTCCACGGCTCCCCTTTCTCCGCCTCCACAGACACAGCAGCAGCAAGTGCAAATCCAACCCCAGGCGCAAGCGCAACCAGCACAACTATTCGGGATGTCGGCTTGGGCGATCGCACTGGGCCTTGGTGCCACCGCGTTCTTCGTACGTCGACCTGAAGATTACAAGAGAAACCGGCTCGTTGAGACAGAAGTGCTGATAATTATCCAGGGACGCGCCGCACTCGTTGCTCTCCGGCGCTCAGGCAAAGCCGGCAGCGCGCTCGGCCGCAGCTATTACAAGGGCGGGTTTGAACCCAAGATGACGAGGAGGGAGGCTGCGCTGATTCTGGAGTTGCCGTACGTATTGCGCTGGGAATACATGTGTCCAGGATGCATTTCGCTAATGGTATGCGCAGGGAACGAGGCATAACGAAAGAGCTGCTCCGCAAGAAGCACCGCTCACTCATGTTGCTGAACCATCCCGATCGTGGCGGAAGCCCTTACCTAGCGACGAAGGTGAACGAGGCGAAGGAGCTGCTGGAGAAGGAGGTGAAATAAATGAGGCCGATAATTCAGTGAACAACTCCACTCTATACACCAAGCAGAGGAAGAAGGAGCCGGGAAGAGACCGATTGGGGCAATGTTGTCAAGACGAAGACACGATTTGAGAAGAGACGAAAATAACTCTGTAAAACACCTCCTACTACTACCACTGTACTATACCGACCACGATGTTGTCATCATCTGCTGTTGCATCCAGCATAGGCGTTCTGGATTCAGCGGTTGGGTTTTAGATTTTCTTGCATGGAAGCATTGTCGAGCGACTCGCATTCGGGGCTGGCTGCATTGTGAAGGGGAGAGGACAGTGGGAAGGGGAATAGGATACCATTTCCCGTTGAACTGGACTGGTTGATTTGAAGATATATATTTGGGGATGAATACATTTGAACTCTCTGCTTTTGAAAGCCCCAAATTCTTGGATCAATCGCGGGAAAGTCACCATGTATATTTATCTGAGTACTACCTCAACGAAGACGCCCGCTGATGGAAAGTAACAGGAGCAAAGAACGGACACCATGCATCGGACCCCTATTTCGATTCGTCATCACCAACCCCTTCTCCGCTTCTGCAACCTCGCTCTCGCTGCCAACTTACATTACTACCAGACTCCCCAACACCTTCCGCCCATACATCTCTCCCCCGTCCCACAGTCCCAATCCCCCTTACAAAGCACATCGACTCGACGACCTCGGCGGCGGCGTCGGCCTCCCTATGCACTGGCCCAGCCAAGGCTGACCAGAGGTAGAGACCATAGTCGGGGTGCACGTGCTCCTGGGAAGGCATGGTTTGTCGTTGCCAACTGTGCACGGCGTGACCTGCGGCGGCGGCGTGGGGATAACAATGCATTGGCCCAGCCACGGCTGCCCAGGTGTAGACACCATGGTCGGAGTGCAGGTCGACTTCGGCAGGCACGGTTTATCGTGGCCCACAGTACAGCGGGTTACCGTTACCGATGGAGTGATCGGATGAGTGGGGGAGCTGGGAGGAGGGGTGGGAAGGGTGATACAGGCGCCTAGGCACGGGAGGCCGGTGGTGCATGTCATTGTTGGCGTGCAGGTTGCGGATGGGAGGCAGGGAGCGTCGTTCCCGATGGTACAAGGGGTGACGGCGGGAGGAGTCTGAGTGGTGATGCATTGACCCAGCCATGGTTGTCCAGACGTAGATACCATCGTCGGGGTACAGATTGCGCTCGGCAGACAGGGCGTGTCGTTCCCAACAGTGCAAGGTGTAGCTGAAGGAGGAGGAGTAGGCGTAGCAATGCACTGTCCCAGCCACGGCTTTCCAGATGTCGAGATCATGGTAGGCGTGCAAGTCGACCGAGGGAGACACGGAGCATCATTCCCCACCGTACACCTCGTTACAGCGGGTGTTGGAGTCGCAATACACTGGCCCAGCCACGGCTGCCCAGACGTGGAAATCATGGTAGGAGTACATGTTGAGCTCGGGACGCAGGGAGCGTCGTTTCCGACAGTGCAGGGAATGACGGGAGGAGGAGTGAAGATGTCAATGCAAAGGCCGCCGCAGGGAGATCCGGAAGTGCAGACTTGAGTTGGGGTGCAGGTCCAGGAGGTCGGGCAAGGGGCATTGTTGCCGACGGTGCAGGGAACGGTGTATTTTGGGGGTGGTGGAGCAGAGGTTGTGAGGTGGTGGTAGGGTGGGAAATGTGCTAGGGCGAGAGGAAGGAAGAATAAGGAGATGATTGAGCCCATTGTGACCACGGCACTCAACTTGGCTCAGACGAATGGTTCGGCGAGGGACGTAGTGAATGGTTTGAGTGAAATGGGGATATAAAAGTGAAGCAATGAAGTCACACTTCACGCGGACCGACTTTCAACACGATGATGAAAGAAATGTGGCCAGGGAAACAGCACCTTCTAACGGTATATATACGGCCCGTAATTGTCGCCTCCCAGGTCTGATCCAGCTCAGTCTTTCCAGGGCGGAGTTGGCGGAGTTGGCCACGACGGGTGGTAACCCCACCGTGCCATCGCCCTCCTCATTCGCGACCCGTCTACCTCGTTCGCCATCCTCGCCATTGACAGGTCATGAGTCTCTCGTGACGCGTATAATACGAAGAAAAGGTTTGGCTTTCGAGACTTACGATAGTCCCTGAAGGAGGCCATGCTGGCCGCTATTCGCTCGCATAGGCTACCTTGGTGGAGCAATGCGACAACGGCTTGTGTGGCGTGAGGAGCAATTCCGACCTAGGAACCTCAACATGCAAGATCCAGATCTTCATAGGCTGGGCACGCCAGCTATAAATGGAAAATATACGTATACGAGGAGCCTGGGGGTTGCCGTGGCAGTTTAGGCGTTGTTCAAACGGTCACGAGGTGGAGGGACCGAGTAGGTCTCGGGAACTGGGGGCGATGGCCCTTTGTCGCATGGCATTTCCGAATGGGCTTTTGGGGACGTAATGGCGTTGCTGGTAGGTTGCGATGAGCCGGTTTCGCAGGTGTAAGAATTGCGGTGAACTCGTATGCGACTGTGCAATAGCATTCAGAGTAAGCATCGGTCGGAGCTGCGTTCGTATCCAATTTCTTTGGGCCAGACTTCAAACTTCTGCGGGGCATGACACGACATATTTGGTCTTCGGTCATATGGATATCCAATCGCTGAAACGGGGAGTATCTGATGCGAGGATCACCGTCCAGAGCGATGGTGGAGAGAGGTACATCTGGGGTAACGTTCATGTTGGGATGGAAGCATGGCGCTAAGCCAGATCAAGTATTCGTTGACACGGCGTCTTTCAACGTTGATATTGCATAGTGTGACAGTCCTCGCTCCGTACCAATTACAAACTGAGGAGGGGAGTCGATTATTCTCTTGATTATCCGCATCAGAATAGAATAGTCGCGACCAAAGCTTTTTACACAAGACCAAAGCCCCTCAACCTTGGAAGGGCTCACGTTCCTATCTATGCAAATCCAATATCCCAAATCCAACACATGGCCTCCCGCTCGATCCATGCAAATCCTTGTGTCACGGTAAAACGAATCCCATCTCTCCACTTCCCCCCTCTCACTGCTTGACGGTCTCATCCAACTTGCCCAACATCCCCTGCACCTCCTTCACCAACTCCTTCCTCCTAGTCCTAACCTCGTTATCTCCCTCCGCCTCAACCCCATCCACCTTCAGAAGTACCTGGGCCAAAATCGTCTCACTCAGCTTCTTGTACTCAAACTGCCTCTTGCTCTTCTCCTCCGGCGGATTCTGCATAAACTGTACACACATCGGGACCAGTTCGGTATGGAATTTGCTCGCGATGGCTTCGAGTTTCGCAAGCGGGGTTTGAGGCGTAGCGGCGCGAGACGGTTGCGACGAGGGTGCGGAGCCGGAGGAAGGACGAGGGGGGAACGCATGCGAGGGGATGGGGAGGAACTCCGAGGGTGTGGAAGAGGCGTTGGAATAGGCGTGGGTGGCTGTTGGAGAAGAGGCGCCGCCCTGCTTCTTCTTGTTCTTCTTCCCGCGTTTCCTCGACTTCTTCTTGCCGCCCGCGGCAGAAACACCTCCCTCCTCCGCACCCTCCCCACCCTCGAATTCCTCGTCCTCGCTTCCCTCCTCCTGCCTCGCACCGACGTCTTCAGATCCCGGAGCCATGGTCGATCCCCTCCCACTTCCCTCCCCAACAACACACAATATCTCACTCCCTGCCCCATCCCCCCTTAACCCCTCCTCCCTCGCCAGCCTCTCGTCAACTTTGAGATTCCTCCCCTTGAAGAACATCCGCACCCTGGCGGGATCGGGCACGTCCATCGCCCTCGCCGCCGCAGCCCTCACGTCTTTCACCCGGACCTCCCCATCCCGAATGCTATCCCTGGGGAAGTGGACGGGGTAATTCGTGCGCCCGTGCTTGAGGACCAGGACATCGTGCTCGCGGTCCCGCCGGTTCAAATCTTCGTCTGTGATGTACGAGTATCCTTCGTCGGAGACTTCGCCGGAGCCGTCGAAGGGCGAAGAGGTGCGGCCGAAGGGGGAGAAGCGGCCGGCGCCCCAGCTGCCTCCTGCGCGGGAGAACCAGGACATGGTAATGAATACGGCGGCGAGGAGGAGGGCGAGAGTGGTGAGATAAGCGGGGTCGTCGAAGCGCGGGGTTGCTAGGAAGTCTAGGAATGAATCTGGGGACAGAAGACTGGTTCTATCTTTGTAGATGTCGAGAAGATCGCGGGCGCTGACGTAGATCTTTGAAAGAAGAGTGTTTGCGTTTACCGCGTCGGTGTCAGTAATCGGCGCAGGGGGTGGTGACGTGCTGAAGAGTGGATGGTCTTTCAGGAAGAGCAAGGACTTCTTGAAGTCCGAGACGAGAGTGTGAAGGGCCGCCAGTGTGACGGTCGAATTCTCGGACAACAACGGAGCGGAAGCTGCTGGCGGTGGTCTTGGTGAAGAATTCAAGTGTGCTGCGTGGACTGGGCTTGGCCGACGGATGCTGGGCAGATGCAGGGTCTTGGGATACACAGATGTCGGGTCGTGGCGTGGCATTTGGAGCTAGGCGGACGGGCCTTAGTCATCACAGCTATTTCACGAACAATCACCCATCGTAGATCGAGCAACCAGGTATTGAAGGTGTAGTTTCATTCCATACGGCGTATTGCCAGAAATCGATCATAATGCAATCGGTCATCAGTCCTTCGCGCCCCGCCCAATGCATACCAAACTCGTTGTCATCAAGCTGAAGGTGTGCGCTCCATCAACCATTACTAGTTCAGCAAGATGACTTCGGCATGATGAGTAGATACACACGAGACGAGTGAAGTAGGAGACAAAAGAAAAAAAGAAAATGAGTCATGAAGTGGCAATGGAGAGAAGAATCGTGACCGGACATCCCGAGTTTCCAGATGCTCAACCTCAACACCTTGACGCCGTGTGATTGCAACCAGCCGATTTCAGCCAGGTCAATGTGATACCGAATACGAGTGGTGAACATAGGAAAGGTTTTCATGAGAAAGTCGTGTCATTGTGTCGTGGGGTCGTCGAGAGAAGTTTCCCTCGTAAAGCAGACTAAGCTTTGGAGCGCTTAGGGGTCGCTAGGAAGGCCAGCCTGGACCTGCTGATGGAGGATCCGCGAGACTTGGGGGTGCGACGTGGCAGTTTGCTTGCTGTAGAAGGCGTCTTGGGAGGTTCGGCTGGGGCCATTCGGGCTTTCTTTGTGGAACGCATCTCCTCCTCAGTTGGCTCAGTGTTCTCCTTGTCGGAACCCTGTTCGAACGCCTCCACCTTACGCTTCTTCCCTTCAGCCAGGGATGAGGCATCGCTCTTCCGGACCACTCGGATGGTGCCGCTAGGGGCATCTCCAAACTTGATCGTGGTGTCGGACTGGAACGAGAAAGGCATGGAGGCAGTCTCGGTGGAATCGCCGAAGGTCAAACGTCGAGCCACAGGCTTAGACGGACCAGTCTCCTCACTTGCGAGTTCAGGATACTCCACCTCGTCGTGCAACGTCGGATACAGGATGGTACCAGTGGGAACCTCTGAACTTGCGCGGGGCTTAACCGGAGACGGAGACTTGGCCAGCTCATCTCGCGCAGCTTTCTCGAGAATGCTGCTGGTGAAGTTGACATGCTTTCGAGGAGGAGCGGTAGCGGCAACATGTGGGAAGGCGTCTGTGAACCCGAGAAAGGGAGGTGGAGACATGTGAGTTCCCGCGGCGATCTTCTCCGGATCATCCGAGAACTTGGGCCTTGGAGTCCGCAGGATGGAGCGCACCTTGTGCAATGAATCGCTCGTCTTACGAAGCCCTTCACGCACACCCTCCTTCACGGTCTCGCCAATGTTAGTGGGAGACAGAAGTGCCTTGGTAGACGGGGAGCCAAACAGAGACGGCAACATCGACGTCGTCTTGAGGGGCTTTGCACTCTGGGATCGCATAAGAGAAGACTTGGTGGGCGTCATAAGCCTGGAAATCGGACGAGGAAGACCACGACGAGTTTGGGGTGTACGGGCCGGGGTCTTGATCTTTTCCGACACCACCTGCTCCTCCTGTGCAGCAGGACGGGTGGACGCCGCGTCATCCTCCTTGGTCCGCTTGAAGCGTTTCGACGGGGCATCTGAACCAGAAGTCCCGGGACGACCATCACGCGAGGGCGGCACCAGTCTCACAGTAGACTGCGAACGCGGGAGACTGCTCTTCGGTAGCTCTGGCTTTTCCTGTGTCCGCTTCAACGGGGTCGCAACCAGCCTGGAGGCGGGCGGATTCATCTTGGCCTCGGTCATATCCATCTTAGACTGCGTACGTTTCAACTTGTTTCCGCCCTTTGCAGTCGGTTCTTCTTTGTCGAGCTCAGCCTTGGAAGGAGTCTGCTTGAGGAACGAGTTGACTGATTTGAAGCGATTCGGGTCTGCGCGGAAGGCAGAGGGGTGGTTAGCAATGGAGTCCATCTTCTTGAACTGGGCCATGTGTGCATCGCTGAATCGGGACTTCTTCCCCTTCGGCATCGCCATCTTGCGCGGAGCTATGTCAACGGCCGGAGACAGCTTGTCATCGAACAGACCACGGCCAGCAGATTCGGCATCCTTCGCCTCGCCGTCCTTCAAAATGCGACTAGCGGTGGGGCTCAGGGCGGAGATGGGAGCTTTGAAGCTGAACTTGAACCCTTGGGAAGAGGCTAGGGTCGTCTTCCTGGGAGTCGGCGTGGGCAACTGCGTCTTGGAGGGAGTCACATCGCCCGGAACAAGCCCTTCAGCTGCTTTAGGCGGTGCTGTGTGCGAACCCGGAACCTGGACACCGAGCCGTCCCATCTTGTCCAGGACCTTGACAGTGCTAGGATGGTAGTGCTCAGGATGCATCAGCTCCGACGCCGGCTTGATCGCAGCCCTATCCTTGGGTGTAGTGGCCGAGAGAGCAGGCAGGAGAGACGTAGAGGATTTGTTCTTGTGCGGGGTCTCGGTGCTGGTCGCCTGCGGCAGCCTCGACGCCGGCTTGGGCTTCTCGTCGTGTGCATCCCGGGCGACGGGTTTAGGAGGAGCTTTCATCACGGGACTTGGCTCTGCATTCTCAGTGACTGAGGGTAGACGCTCTGCCTGAGGCGTACGGTCAGTCCGCGCAGTTTCGCTGGAGCTGCCTCCATCAGCAGGAGTGAGGGACCGCTGTGAGGGGACGCGAGTTAGCCATGTAAACAACAAGAGAGGTGACGCGGTTGTCATCCCATACCTTCTGAAGGCGAGCAGATCGCCTCGCCATTGTGACTACGCTGAAGGGCAAGCAATAGTTAACGAATGGACCAACTTGGCGAGAGGAAGCTGGGTTGATTTTGGCGATGGTCTGTGGATGGTGGAGGTTAGTGTTATGGGAGGATAAACAAAAGCACGGGCCACTATGGGGTTCCTGAGCATGGGACGAACTGGTCACGTCACTGCAGGAGCCCGACGTCTGTGGATGTCGTGTTACCCTGAAAATAGTGGCATTGCTTTGCTTGCAGTGTAACTGTTAATTATGCCGTGTTTTGTATGAAGGGACTTTTGATCCGAAGAGAGGTATCGAACATCGCAACTATCCCCTACATATGCCACCGCGGAAGCCCAACTACACCCCTCACTCATATAGCACAAGCCGACATGGTTGGAATGATATACACAGTACCCCACAGCCCATCTTCCAGCCCGTCCAAAGTGATTCCCTCCCCACTCCTACCACCCCCTCCCCTCCCCTAGTACCGCCTTGCCCGGCATCTTCACTCCCTCCTCCACCTTCTTCTCCACCTCTCCCTCTATCCTCCTCCTCTCCTCCTCCTCCCTTCTCCTCTGCTCTTCCTGCCTCTCCCTCTCCCTCTCCCCGTCTTTCCAAACGAAGTTCCCCGCCCCTCCCCGGCCCGCGCGCGCCACGGGCAGCTCCGTCCCCTCGGGATGCCAGGGGGTCGAAATCTGAGGCTTTGTATATGAAGCGGGAGCGGCCGTGGAGTCCGGGATCTCATTGAAAGAGCCGTCTTTGGAGAGCTCCTGTGGCTGATACCAGTTGCCGGCTCCGCCACGCCCCATGTGGGCGTACTCTTGATGGGTCGGGGGTTTGGATGTCGCAATTGGTGCCGTGGTAGAGGAGACGGGGCCGCGGTTGGCTTCGACGTCCTGTGGAGGTGTTAGGTGGGTATTTCAGTGAGATATTGGTTCCAGAGGAGACGTCAGGACGAACCTGTGTTACCCTTTCATTCTGCTGCTTAATCTGTTCATCCGAGACGATGTTGCCTGCGCCTCCACGGCCCCAGGTACGCATCTTGCTCGACGTTGGTTTCTGAGATTACACCAGGTCTGTCAAGAAGGCGAGGAACAAAAAGCAAGAGGGCGCAATTCCGCCGCAGGAAAAGGAATGAAAGCAGCAGGACACAGCCTGATAATTTCTTTCGTTTTAGGTATTTCTTGCCGAGAACGTCGAGGTCCCCGCCGGGTGCATGTCGCTATCTGTAATCTATCGCCATTGGCGGGTAAGACCGCGTGGGAGTGGGACCCGTGAACTGCGGGGAGTTAATGTTGATCCCCTATCGGACCTGGGAAAGTTGTCATGACGTAAGGAGAGGGCACTCTTGGCGAGCGATAAGAGGGGACGTTCATGTTGCCACCAAAGCACCAGAAGCAGTTCAGAATAAATGTTCCGAGCCAGAAACCAGAGTTAGTCATTCACGAGAGCCTAGAGCAGCTTGTAAGGGGAATAAGCGAGACAATAAAGCTACATAAGCGGGTGACCTTGAATGGAAATAGCCGGCCGTCGCATTTGCATAAAGAATAAATGCAGGTATCAAACACTGATGGGCACAGTGCCATCCCTGGCGCCCAGAGAAGAAGAAGAAGAAGAAGAAGAAGAGAAAAAAAAAAAGAAGATAAAGTAAACTGAGCCACCGAAGCCCTAGCCTGCCCTTCCACCCCCCTCCCAAGTCTGTAATTATTGGACCCATAGTCCGAGCTAAAAGATACAGAACCGTGATACGTAGCCCCAACAAACATGCTCGCAACGCCACAACGCCTCTTCATATCGCATTACAGGAGTAAAAATTCTGATACCTAATCCGACTGGCGCACGGCCTGGAGAACCGGGTACAGACTTTGAGCGTCGTCATTGACGCGGGACTCATTCTTGCTGGCATCGTCCCCATCCTCAATGTAATCGTGGTGGTCCAGCCTGTCTTTGATGTATTGGCGAAGTCTTTCGATGGTCCGGATGTTTTCGACCCAGGATTGCTGAGCGGCATCGGCGGGCTGCTCGGTGGATGCAGACGACACTTGGCTGGGAGAGCGCATCGAAAGCGCCGGGTCCACCTTGGGGGAGTGGATAGCCAGCTGGTTGACATTGTGATGCAGAGCTTCCTGCTCAGAGCCGCGGCGCGCATCCTCGGCCTCCATCTGCTCGCGTCGGTCGGGCGCAGCCTTCTGCAGAAGATTGCCAGAATATCGCCGACGACCATCAGCATCGAACGCGGGAGCAAGGCCGGATGAAGGAGCAGCTGTCGACATGTCGGACATGGCGCTGACGGAGGGGAGCGTGGGGTACATGTTGGGCCTCGAGGTCGGGGAGACGGTGCTGTTAGCGTGTCCAGAGCTCGGAGAATGCTGTGAGCTATACGACAAAACGCTCGAGGCTGGGGTCAGCGCCGGAGTCTCGGTGCTGGCCGAAGCAACAGCGGTAGCGTGGGAAGATGGAGCATGGGTCGTGGAAAGTCCGGGCGGCGAGTGGCTGGTACGGAATCCTGCCGCTCCCGTGTGAACATAATGGGCGCCAGGCTGCTGAACTCCGGCAGCGGCGGCATGGTTCGGGTTCTCGTACACGGTGCTCTGGAGTTGCTCCAGGAACTGGTCAATGTTCAGGAGATCGCTCTTGGACCGGAGGGTAGGGAGGGGCAAGGAATATGGGTGCATCGGAGGGTGAGAAGGATGTGCGACCATGGTTCCTCCTGCAGCGGCATACTCGGGTACGGCGCCCTGGTAGGCGCCGATGACGGGAAGTTGGACACCCTGAAGGCCCATGAGCCTCTGGCCGACATCATAATAGGTGGTGGGATCGATCGCTCTTCGCTTAGCGTCCCCAAAAAACTCGTTTAAAGCATCATAGGCAGCGCGCTTGCGGATCTCGTACGAGTCGTTGTTGAGTTGCTGGGGCTGGTTGACGGCATAATAGACGGGACCATAGGCCGAGTTCTGAGGGGGGCCAGCATTGTAGAAGCCGGGGGCACCTCCTGGGTGCTGCTGTCCATAGCCGCCATTGGGGCCCATGGCGCCATCTGGGTAGTAACCGCTCGCTGTAGCGGCAAGCGCCTGCAAGTCAGCGACCACTGTGGAAGTTAGATTGGAAGGAAAAGGGACTTGACGATGGACGTGGAATGGAAGAGGACAGGATGGGGGGTAGGGCAAGGGATGGACAGGATGGATCGGGGACTTACGCTTACCACCTTGACCTTGGTAGCCAGGAGCACCTGGATGACCGCCGCGGTTGGGCTCGGGGGAGCGAAGGAGGACGGAGTCGTCGGCATGGGTCTTGACGTGCTTCTTCAAATCCTGGGGACGCTTGAAAGCCTTGCCGCAGAAGTCGCACTTGTGGGGCTTCAGGGGAACATGGACTCGGATGTGAGAGGTGATGTGATCACGCTTGACGGTAGTGGTGCGGCAGTTGCCCCATTGGCAGGTGAGGTTCAGGTTGTTGGTACTCTTGCGACCAACATGACGCTCGCAGACGTGGTCCTAGGGGTGCATTGTCAGTGTGTGTTTCATCACGTGACGAACAAAGGTCACACAAAGCGCGAGAAAAGCACGACGTCTGCACGCGTCGTTGCCACCGCGAGGGAGGCGGCATCACGTAGCAGGAGGGGCTGAAAATGGAGGAGAAGAGAGAGCAGGCGGGACTCTGACTTACATAGAGCTGTTCTGCAGAAGGGCAGCGCTCGCCGCAGCCCTGCCACTGGCATACCAGCTGGTCGCCGGGGACGCTGCTCGAAGCGGGCGTCGGGGCGGGGGGCTGGGTTGGAGTGCCGTGAGGCTGCTGCTGCTGTTGCTGCTGCTGTTGAGGTTGTTGCTGTTGCTGAGGAGTGCCAACGACCTGGGGAGGAGGCAGGTTTCCTTGGTTGGGAACTGGATCACTCATGGTGGAGAGCTTGGAGGTGGGAGGTGATGGTGGGGATACGCGATGGCGAGCTTGGCAAGAGAGGGAACCGAGGCGACGGGGGCTTGGAAGAGCGTGCCCAGTCAAATACGAATCTACGAGGAAGATTCAACAACGTCGACGACGGAGATGGAACGGATGGGGCCCGCGATGGGTCGTGAGGCGTGTAGAAAAGATCGGTGGGGGTGCAGAGGGAGGCGGTGTATGGGGTGAGAACTCTGAAGGTGAAAGAGGACCCGCGAGGGCAGGCGTGTGCAGTAAATAAGAGAATCCGAATCAGGGCGGAAGGCTTGGACCCGCCGCCGAGACGAACCCCGATTGATGACACAGACACAGCTGGGAGGCAGGCACGACCGGGCCCAAGACTTGGAAGACGCCACGGCAGCGGAGCCCGACCATTCGCCAACGCCGGGGCAGGAGCTTAGCACGAGAGGGCACCTGAGAGCACCTGTGAGCAGCTGCGCAGGGATGACTGCACCACACCGAGCCGCTAGCTCCCAAAACGGGACGTGCCAAGCGCTGGGCGTTCTTGGCGGTCGCACCGGCCGCCAACCGCCGACGTGCACCATAATAGCCAGAGAATAGATTGCGCCATGCTCGCCGAGTTCTGAGTTCTCCCAGGAGTCCCAGCCAGGGCTGCGCCCCCTAGTGCTGTGTAGCGTGTGTGCGTGTGCGTGTGCATGTGCTGCCGCTGCTTTTCGGCTTCGTGAGGTGAGGGGGTTTGGTGGGTGGTGGTGGTGGTGGGGGAGGACTTTGTGGT
>JAFHBW010000444.1:0-19511 GCA_019022765.1 Westerdykella sp. P71
ATTTCGTGTTTTTTTTTTTTTGTTTTATCCTACACAATTTTTTTCCGTTTTTTTTTTTTTTAANNNNAAAAAAAAAAAAAAAAAAAAAGAGAAATTGGGTTCTATAAACTATCGGGATCCGTTCTGAAATTCCCTGAGATGCTGTGGCTGGACAGTCGCAATGATTTCCTTTAACTCCACGGTTGGGCCTGTAAGATGATGCTACATCGATCAACGTGGATTGACGACGTGTTTAACGTGCTGTTAATGCGTCGACATGACTTGCCTTTTTGAGTTCAGCAATTCTACTGACACATGTTGCTTGAACAAGAGCAGCTGAAGCTGAACGTTATAGCAGAATTTCCGTCTTAATATGCAGTCAACAGATGTGCTAACAAAAACATGTATCAGGAGCAGCGCAGCTCCTACCATGGCACCTTCTATCTTTACATGCAGCCTGGGTACATATAGCATGATCGCAGCGTGCGTTCTCCCGGGCGCTCCGATATGCTGCGCAGCATCTTGCGCATCAGTAGATGCCAGACTACAGGGGTAAAAATGTTCAGGAAAACCCGCCTCTGCGTTGACCACATCCGTCTAGCGTACTGTGTAGATGGTAAGGCAGACCGCATTGACCTTGGGCCCTTCGGTTGCTCGCACCAGAACAAACCAACCCCCAGGCCTTCTACAGCGCGATGGGTTCTATGGGCCAATGGTAACCAATAGATCGATCTATCAGCGATCATACACACCTCTAAGCGCAGAGCACAGAGCTGCACTTGGGCCGCCTAATATTGCTCGTTTCAAGTTTGCACCGGCTAAAAGTTGCAACACAGGTATTACCGCAACCAGCACCCTTCTTTACTGTACATTTCTGAGAGCTGTATTTAGCTGGGCAGATGTTCAAGCCCCTAACTTACCTGTAGGTAGATTTAAATCTTAGAGGCGATGTTGTCTGTAAAGATCATACATATGTAGGCATTGTTGTGAGCCCTGGGACTTGGTAAGCCGGTAGACCCTGCGTGCACAAAAGATTGTGCACGCTTAATCCACCAAAAGGCCCAAGGAGGAAAACTACCGATATCTGCTAGAACATCTGGACCCAGCAATACGAACGGTCGACGAGATGGCGGTGATGAAACGGGTGATGACCGATGCAAAGCCCGCAGTGCGCAGTGGGTCTTGAACGAAATATCTTGCCATTGACATGCCATTTCTTGCCAAGATATCTTCTGGTCTGCGAGAATTTGAAAAGTGCAAGGTTAAGATGAGGCGCAATTTTCAAAAGCGAGATGGACTTGCCTCTGCCACGACCCAGATTAGAAAATATCCGACATACTGCATACATTTCAAGGGAGGAGACCCATTTTCCACTACTACGAACGTCAAGAGTATTGCGGCGCGATACTAAAGCAGGACTTGTAGGCCGACTGCTCCAATAAGCAAGACCCTGATTAGTATGGAACGCGCCTGCACGTGTTCTTAGTCCCCGAGGCTCTCCATGAAGAGGTATCACCGAGACGCCTCAATAGAGAGCGCTCGAAGATGTATAAAAGGCAGCAATGCGCTGCGCAAAACAACTCTCCATCACTTCGAAATCACCTTGAGTGAGCACCGTTCACCTCCATTTACTCCATTGTGTGACCCCCCGTCATCGCCAACACGTTCAATCATGATCTTCAGCCGAATCTTCACCATCGCCGCAATAGGCTTCACGGCCTCAGGCTTCCTCATCCCCGAAGGCCAGGAGGACGGTACCTACGCAGTGGAGTACATCAGTGGTCGCTCGGTCCACACCAAAATCGCAAACGCGACCGTATACGCCCCTCTTCCTGAGCCATATACGCCCGAACCTCGAGCTGGGCGTCTTGTTGTCCGCCGCGAAGGAGTTTCCTGTGGGGGTGCCAAAAACCTCGACCATGGCAACACCGACGCTGCCAATGCGGACATCGACCGACAATGCGGTGATGGAGCTTACGTTGGCCCTGGGCTGACCTTCTATGCAATTCGAGGGGATATTGTGGCCTTCTTCTGCAACTTTAGGCCTCAAGATGGCGAGGGGTGCTCGGCAGGAGACAGACAGCAGTATTCAAGGGATATTACCAATGCGTGCGGCTGGTATAATTCTGGGTGGTACACGTATTTCAGCAACCTGTACAGCTACGGATATGACAGGGGACGGTGCTTCTGCGGACAGTGTGTCTAAGGGTGGCCAAAAGCTTCGAAATTAGGAAAGGAGGCAGGGGGTCCGAAGAAGGACGGGAGGACGGGGCTAGAGAATGACGATATTGCGAGATATGTAGAAAAATAGATGGTAACCCTGAGGCGGCCAAACAATTCCTCAGGGAGCTGCTCACACTAGCACTGCATTACGCGGGTACAATTACCATCCTGCTAAGATCGAACGTTGTAGCCATCTGATAGAGGTAAATTTCAATCGTGCTGTATGTTATCATTGTTATGGACTGTTTTGTGCCTAAATTCTGCTGTCACACCGTCTCCGCCTGCTGATCATGATGTGCTGCCAGATGACATCTCCTCGTTCTCACCGCTACATGTTTGCTGGGTAAGAGTGTATCATGTAGGATTCTTGTCATCACTTTCGCCTCCGGCCCCGTTAAACTAACATGCGGAGGGAAGAGATGACAATGTTAGTCACACTCATAATCATAACTGGTCAAGTGTGAGATGCATGTGACTGAAACACTGCCTCTTGAGCCGGTTCTTTAGTTCAAGCTGCTAAGTGCTAATAATCCTCAATTCTGCTACAAATAGACAAGAGTGACAGCATAACGGTCACCTTCTTAGAAAATTCAGTGCCACGTCCTAGGTAAAGGTAAATATAACTTTGTGCATGGTCTCTGTAAAGTCTGCGGACTGATTCCACCAAGCCCGCAGTAATCAACGAGAAGCAAACGTACCTGTACTGAGGTCACTAATATCCCCGGTTTTGTTGGCGCTATTTCAGATCACCCTTTCTCTGTCAACTTTACTCCTCTGTTTGGCGAATTGGCCCCAAGGACTTTCACCTTCTACTTGGTCGAGATCCCACGCGCCATCCACGAAGTCAACGTCCACCGCCTCTTACCAAGTCGGACGCCACTACAGTTGCACCCTTCTTTTACCTCTTTTCATAACGCATTTTACTTCTGTGTCACTTGCTCGAGCGATCGCCAAAGCTTTCGTACAATATCACCTATTTCCCAAGGTGATTCTTCTTCTTCATAGTTTCCCGTCGTCGCTACTCTGAACCGCCGCATACAATGGGCGGTCGTGCTTGGCGTCATCTCGACACGCCTCGAATTTCTACGGAGCTCTACCTGCGGACCCGAGAGCAAGTCGCCGAAGCTCTCAAGGAAGTTTTCAGCCATGTGTGCGTGCCCGTGGAAATGCCATCGAAAGCCGACTTCGGCGACGTAGATTTCCTGGTCGCTGGACCGCGTGTGCAGCAAAACCACAACAATGGCCTTGATGCTGCGAACTGCCAAACTTCCACCTTCCCATACGAGGAATGCGTCACTAAAATCAAGGAGGTGCTTACGACACCATACGGAAAGAAAAGCCATCTCACTGACAAAGTCATGTTTTTCGCCGTTCGTCCACCTTGCGGAGAGGAAGACTTCTGGATTCAGATCGACATCAAAGTGTGCGAAGACCCTAGGCTCTTCGAGTGGCAGCGTTTCTACTTGAATTACCCCACCTTCTCACAACCTCTGGGAAATATGATCAAGCCATTAGGACTGACTATGGACGAGGAGGGACTGTACGTGAGAGTGGGTGGGTTTGAGGATGTGAATTGGGAGGGGAGCAAGGTGCTTATTACGGATGAGCCCCTGGCATGCGTGAAAGTGCTGGGGTTATCGTGGAAGCTGGTTACGGGAGGGTTTTCGAGCAATGATGAAGGTAAAATCTTTTCACTTCCGACTTCCTGCCACTCGCCCTAAGGCTTTTACGGAATGCATTGATATATACTGACACATCGCAGTCTACAAGGCCTTTGCTAGTTCCTGGCTTTTCAATCCGGCACATTTCGGCTCACGACGAGACGATGAAAGTTACATGGGACATTTTTCAAAGTCCAATATCTTCTTCATCCGGACCTGGATCCCGGAGCACTATCCTGATTATAAGCGCAAGGAAGCTCACATAGAAAGTAGGTTCTACCCCACGCTGTGTGCGCAAACGCAAATTTGGCCTGACCCTTTTCCCAGATCTGAAGACTTGGTACGATATTACACGATTGAAAGTCCTTAGGAGAGTATTCTCCCTCTACCCTCGAGTCGCCGAAGCTTATTACAACAAGCACGGTGCTTTTCTAAGAGAAGCGGAAGAAACCCGTCTCCGGGATCTCCTTCTGAACGTGTTACCAGCTGGCCTCGAAGAGTGGACTGACGGGTTTGCATTTCCCCCCGTGGTTTTCCGCGACGACTTACCGCCAACGCCATCGAAAACACCGCAATTGGCACCGAAAACTCTCCCCAAGTTGATTCAAACCGCACTAAATACCGGCCCTTCCTACCCCTCCTCATAGTTACCCTCCTCTGATACTTCCTTGTCTATCGTTTCCGCTGCCCGAGAGACCGCGGCCTCCGAAAGCCAACATGTCGCGACGGGCCAAACTGCTTTGCTTGGCCCGCTGGACTCTCTTTCACCCCATCACAGGCGAACCCTATCTTGCTAAAGAGCCACGGCCCAAGGGCTTCGCGATGGAGTGGGCGAGTGCGGCCGTCGAGGATGGTATCCTGATTGAGTGGGCACAGAAGATGTGGTGTGAGGTCTGGATGAGACAGAGCCTATGGAATTCAGGGATACGGAAGATGAAGAAGGAATAGGCGGAAAGAAAGGAGGAGGAAATTTTATTGGCCGAGAAGGAAAGGTCAAGTGAGGAGCTGAAAAGGAAGGAGGCCAGAAGCGACAGAATTCCGGCAGAGCAGCAGGAAGAGGAGAAGACGATGGAGTATGGAAAAGATGAAATTGCCAATAAGGCGACGGCTACCTGAAGTTGTAGCCTGTCGTGGGCTATGGTAACTTGGGAAGCCTAGCTAGCGAGCATGGTCGGAGACAACTTCGTTCTCGAAATTAAAGACGCTTTGGGTGATTTCTCTCGAGCCATTATCTTCTTTTCAAGTGGTCAATCATTTAAGTTCTATATTATTTTACTTTGGAATATCGTTGCCATATTTGGCACATGGAACTAAAGATCTATGACGTGCGTTGGGGAACCGCTGGCCCAAGCTTCAACAACTTGCGCCCAGCTGAGTGAGTCGAGTCGTGTGCAATACATCTGCCTTCCACAGCCACACTCCCTCTCTCCATGTCTAAAGCCCTCTGTCCCTTCCACACGACCTCCTTCCACCACCTCTCTCACTTGAATCTTCGACAGCTCCCACGCGCCAGCAGAATTCCACCCACCACCCGCCACTCTGCCACCCATTTCCACACCTCCCCGCGCCTACACCACCCGTCCGCCTACAACATGCCGCAAACCCCCAAAGTCACCTCGGTGACCTCGCTCCCAGCCTCCGAAGCCAAATGGATCGAGTTCCAAAAAATCACCTGGTCCGACCAAACCGGCAAGTCGCGCGTCTGGGAAGCCGCAAACCGCAAGACGCGCGGCGCCGCGGGCGTCGACGCCGTCGCTATCAGCACCGTCCTGCGACACCCCGCGCGCCCGCCCAGCACCATCATCATCCTGCAGTACAGACCCGCCGTGGATGCCGTGTGTGTCGAATTCCCTGCCGGGTTAGTGGACGCGGATGAGACGCCCTCCGAGGCGAGTGTGCGGGAGTTGCACGAGGAGACCGGGTACAAGGGGAAGCTGAGGTATATCAGTCCGACGGTTGTGAGCGATCCGGGGATGAGCACGGCGAATATGCAACTGGCGACCGTGGAGGTGGAGCTCAAGGAGGGGGATACGCCGCCGGAGCAGGCGCTGGATGCGGGCGAGTTTATCGAGAGGCTGGTTGTGCCGTTGGAAGAACTGTTTCAGAGGCTCGAGCAGTATAGCAAGGAGGGGAAGAGGGTAGACGCGAGGTTATGGCATTGGGCGGCTGGGTTGGAGTTTGCGCGGACGATGCTCTAGGCTTGGGGATCAATGCATTTTCCAGCGTTTATGCCCATGGGAGCCGGTTATTCGTCATTTTTTTCGATGCTCAGTTTCAGCGAAGGCGTTGAGGTGTTTGGATGAAGGGAGGCGGGTCTGTGATCTGAGCAATTTGTTCAAGACTGGACAACCATGAGAACGGTTACCGAGCATGTTTAGCGGCACTGTGGTGCGAACAGCTTTGTAGTGTTTAATGTATTATCTCATTACTGCTGGTAGTTCTATGTACAGCTCAACCCAGGCAAAACAAAAAGAAAAGCAACAAGTCATCAAGGTATCTAACCAACTCCAGAACCCGACAAAAGGAAAACCATCGCTCAAAAACACTCAAAAACGTTCCGCATCTCATTCCCATCCGTCATTATCATCCGCTTCAATCCCCATCCCCGATCTCACGAAGACAACGCCCTCACACTCCCAGCCGAATAGTAAACCCCATAAGCCGCATTCACACTGTCGTGGTGCTCCCTTGCCGCCTTCTTTACCTTGCTCCAGACCCCGCTCTTCCTCTTCTCCTGAACCGCAGCAACAGTCGGCACCGCCGCCTCAGTAGACTGCCTAGGAGTCGTCGTCGCCGAAGACGGAGCGGTAGATCCAGCGGAGTAGTACACCCCGTAAGCGGTGTTGACGCTTTCGTGGTGCTCGCGGGCGGCCTTCTTGACGGCCGTCCAGGCGCGGGTGGCTCCTTGCTTCATTGATGATGGGGTTGAGGAGGTGGAAGAGGCGGATGCGCGGCGGGTGTCTGCTGATTGTCTGGGGGATGAGCTGGTTGAGGAGGTGCCGGCGCTGTAGTAGGTGCTGTAGGCGGCGTTTAGGGATTCGTGGTGGGCGCGGGCCTTTTGGGCGAGGGTGTTGAGAGTGGAGGGCATTTTTGGGAAGAGGTTGTGTGGACTTGTTGTGGTTGGAGTGGATATGGTGACGGGTGGTTTGAGGGAAGTGGAAATGTCCAGTAGACGTTGAGTTGTTCTGGTCTTGATGTTGTTCGACTTGATGGTATTCTTCAAAAGATGTTCCAAGCTCTTGCTATGACTGTTGTAGTAGCTGTTGCTCTCGTAGTTGTGTTGTGATATTGAGTGAACTGATGATATCCTCAAACTCGAGATGCTCCTCCCCTTTATACTCCATCTCTACCCTACCCTTCACCTATGACACCCCCCATGCCGTATCCCCTTCCCGCTGACAAAAATCTCAACTTTGTCAGCTATGACACCTTGCACACGCCCTCCACCTACAGAAGACTCATACCGACATGCGCCTAACATTCCAAGGTTGTTCAGGATGTCAAAGTAGCCAATCATTGCGCAGAAACAGATGACAAACACCCCTTGCTTTGTCAGTGCCACGCCCTTCAGCCTTGCGCCCTGAGGCTTCGATGAAAATCAGAACATGGTGCAATAAAACGTCGTTTTGCTATAGTGTAGCCAATCAGAGGTGACGCCTGTAAACCAGTTTTTGCGCCCTTCCAAGTTTTTCTTGTTCTGGTTGTAAATGTAGCCAATAATCGTGGATCGCAAAGGTGCTGACAAAATAAACTGGTTTGTCAGATTGAGCTTGGCCGGTGTCATTCTCGTACAAGAGTAATGCCCAGTAATGCCCAGCAATGCCGAAGGTTTTCCGTCGGGGGATAGTCGTCAGGCTTGCATGTTATTACTAAGTTGACATTTTTCGCAGTTCTATGGGAGTTTCCCGTCGCGGGGAGGTTTCCGAAGGGGATGTTGAGGTTTCAAAGGCATATTGCGATGGAAATGGGGAGGTGGAGGGGTCAGGGGTTGATTTTCCATCCCCAAGGTGAAGTTGAAATGGCACAGCGCCGCTTGGGGTATATTATCATATACATAATATCGCATTGGAGGAAACGGTGACGAGGAATCGAGAGCCATCGCCGGGCTCTCCATGCTCCCAGGAACCGCACGCTCTCTTAGTTCCTCTTCCAATGGCAACGAACTTCTATACATTACCACAGCAGCCCTTGTGAACATCAGCTGCTCCATCTCATGAACCCAAAAGCCGCATTCAACACCACGCCCATCACCACCGCCACCTGCCTCCTCCTACTCCAAACCCCCTCTTCCCTGAACCCCCATACTAGGCCCCCTAAAGGCCAGAAGAACCCCACCAAATACCCCCAAAGCATATCATCCAGCCCACCATCCTCGATGCCGAAACCCGCACCCCACCCTTCCGTCCCACCGCCTCCGGCTACATCCGCATTCGCGTCTGAAGGCGACGGTTCCATAGCCGTGGAGTCCAGCCAGCGATCCTCCAGACGGCGCAGCTCGGCGGCGGATGGCATGGTGTCGGGAGTATGGGTGAAGGAGAGGTTGGTCTGGAATTGGCTGCGGAGTGCGGCGACTTCGGCGGGGGTGAACCCCGAAGACAGGAGGCGGTCGAATCCTTGTGGTGGAGGGGCTGTGGTAGTTGAGGATCTCCGCCGCGCTCTTCCATCTGCATCTGTATGTTCTGACGCATCGCCCCTTGTAGCCTGTTCGCTCGTGCTGCTTGTTGCCTGCTCTCGCTCTTGCTCTGCTTGGAGTGTGACCTCTGACGCGCGTGCTTGTGCGGCTTCGGAATGCAGCTCTTTGGCCGACAGGGCGTCTCCTAGAGAACAGTGGATATAGAACCGCCGTGCTCCTCCATACTGTGCTTGTCCCGGATCCTCGTCTACCGCCCCGTCGCGGATGGGTTGCTTCCCCTTGCTCTTGCTGCCTGGTCCATGCTCGTTGTACGTCCCATTGCGCGGCGGTGGAGGTGGCGGGAGCTTGAGCGATAAGGAGAGAGGCGCGGTGTCTGGTAGCACCTTTCCGGCGTAGATGAGACGGAGACGCGCGTAGGTATGCGGAAGCGGGAGATGCGAGCGGATGAGCTGTTTGAGAGAGACGGTCGTGACGGTCCGGGGTGATGGTATAGGGAGCTCGAGGTCAGGGATGGAGGCCGTGAAGCGGATTATTAGATAGATGAGCTGGTCTGGGAGCGGGCTGGTCGTCGTCATTGTTGCGACGGTGGGAGTCGAGTCCGAGCTTGGGAGTCGAGCTGTTCCTGCATGGAATCGTAGAAAGGTGAAAGGATCAGGTCATTTGGGCTCTAGATTAAAGTTATCATGGGCAGGTATAGCACCCGCGTCTTCGTGGCATGCCGTATCGAGATCTTGTTAGTTGTGGATTCGTCGTTGAGTGGAGGTCCTCGGTGCTCACCACCCCCAACCAGGTACCTGGTAATTGTCGGGTTGGGGTCTTGGCAGAACAGCGCAGCGGTATTTCTAAGGTTTGACTTGGGAACTAGCAGTTCCATATGGCTACAATTGTTACGGGATAAATAGAATCACACGAGCACCGGCAGATCGCGCATGATATTAGACAGCATATATTCAGTCTAGGGTATTCGACCGATCCAAGACCCCAGGAGAGGAGACGCCGTGAATAAAGAGATAACCCAATGCTACCCGTATGCTAGATGGAACGCCGATAATGCTATCCCTGGTATTGACAATAAACTGCACAATAAGAATGGAGGTCGATTTCTACGCGACGCTGAACGACTCTCCGCAGCCGCACTGCTCAGCTGCATATTTGTTAGCACTGAGCGCTTCAGATGTGAAATGCGCGACTTACTGATATTCGGGTTCTTGAACACGAAACGCTGGTTGAGTTTATCCTCCAACCAGTCCATCTCACTGCCAATGATATTCAACAATGCCTTGTTGTCTATCAGGACCTTTACGCCGTCCTGTTCCACCTGCTCGTCCAGTGGCGACGGTTTGTCCACATACTCTAGGTGGTATGCCAACCCTGAGCAGCCCTTCGCCTTCGTACCTATCCGTATGAGCTTCGGTTCAGGCTGATCCAAAAGCGCTTTGAGGTGTGACACGGCGGAGGGCGACAGCTTGATCGTGGCCTTGCGGGGTCCAAACTTGTACCGGCGCGGTCTGAGAGGTTTGGCGGGACTGGATGATGGCATGGGCTGGCTCTTCTGGGCCTCCTCCTCCGAGACGCCGAAGGATGGCGGGGTTTGCTTCGCATTGCTTTGCTGCTGGTCGCGCGCTGGCTGTGGGGGTATTGAACGGTCGGCGCCAGGCGCATTGCTAGTTATCGATGTGTCCGGGACTCTGAAATTCCTCGGTGGTATTTCTGGGCTTAGGGTGGAGGGTTGATATGCGGTCGCGGTCTGCATTTGCCTCTTAGACGACTGCCGGTACAGCGTCGAAGAGGAGAAGTTCCGCAAACACTGTGGACACGGCCGTGGCTTTGCGGCAAGTCTGTAGAACATTGTTGTCGTTGCGCTGGCGATTGCGCCAGACGTGCGAGGGAGAGACATTGGTTGCAGAAGTGTCGACGACCTTCTGTGGAAGCGAGGCGGAGGGGTATAGGGTGAGGGCGAAGGATATAATGGGGTAGACGTGAATGAGTAATGGTGATGGATGTCGGCTGGCAATTGTTGAACTTGCTGTTATGTCATCGGGGCAAATTGGATAATCAATTCGCTGATTGGTCAATTTCAGAGTCACTCCCGATTGGCCAGCCTAGTTGCAGTGTATGAATTTATAAGTGTTGATGATCATTTTCTACATTTCCCAGTTTGATTCATCATAATTGCTACCATTCTATCGTCCAGTTTGATCATCATGCCGACCCTATCCATCACATACCATCTCCACTGTTGTCTTCTTGCTTACGCCTTCAGCTCAAGCCGCTCCTCTTGCTCCCTCGCAGCCTTGAAGCTCAGCGGACCCTTCTTGACCATAAGAGTCATGACTTCGTAAAGAACATCCTGTTTCGATTAGCTTCGACATTTTCGTGCCTCAACATGGTCACTTACGGCAGCCGCCATGGTCGTCAACTCGGCGTTGGTGTCATACGCTGGCGCGACTTCGACAATGTCCGTGGCGATGAGATTGATGCCCTCCAAACCGCGAATGATAGTGCGCAGCTCACGAGTGGTCCAGCCTCCGGTCTCAGGAGTTCCAGTAGCGGGTGCGACTGCATCACAGGTCAGGAACCGCATTGGCCTCGCATTATGAACCACTTACAGGCAGGATCCAGAGTATCAATATCGATACTCAGGTAGACGGGCTTCTCCGTTCCAACCCTATCCCTGATCTTCTTGATGATACCATCAGTACCGATCTTATCAATCTCCCTGGCCTCGACAATCTCGAAGCCGCAGTAGCCATCATTCTCGTAGTCGGATGGTCCTGACAGCGTCGTGCGGATGCCGGCATGGATGTTGGAGTCATTGGACAGCAGGCCCTCTTGAGCGGCATGGAAGAAGTATGTGCCGTGGTTGATGCTGGCTTGCTCGCTGGGAGAGCCGCCAAAGACCTTGGGCTTCCAGGTGTCGCTGGCAAGAGGTGAGTAAGTGAGCCCAAGTTAGGCAAGGTGGTTTCTTACAGATGGCTGTCGAAGTGGATGACGCTGACGGGGCCATATTCACTGCGCACCAAATGAGTATGTGGTATCGCAGCACTGTAGCCTCCAACTTACCGATTGATCGACCTCAGCAGAGGAAGGGTAATGGTGTGGTCGCTGGGCGCGGTTAGAAGTTGCGATATACGAGGATTGAAGCACATACCCGCCCAAAGTGATCAGACGTGGCAGCGTCTTGCCCTTCTTCGATGGACCAAGCTCATTGGCATGCGTATAAGGTGCACGGGAAAGGAGGAGGTTGTGACCTTCCTCGATCTGCTGAAGCGCATAGGCATTATCATACCTAGTACAGATCAGTTTCTTTGCTTCGAAATTGGACCTGCGCACTGGAAAACTTACGAGGTAACAGGAATATCGCCGCAATCAATCACCTTGGCCCATGAGTTGAACGGGTTGGCTTCCAATGGAACGTTGTATCCGCCACTAAATCCGACCCTTCGTGAGCCTTTTTGCGCAATGGGTAAGCCTGTGAGCTACCAAGAAAACGTACTAGAGATTGAGACGGCGAGAACCTTGTCTGATACCGCTCGGGCCGAAACGCGCTCCTGGGCGGTAGGAAGTGCCAGTGTCGAAGGGGGCACCTGCGCTGGATTAGCGAATCGTGCTTGTAGGCTCCTGGAACATGTTGTTCACATACCAATGAAGGCGATGTCATACTTCACGTCGGCGTTTGAGAGGCACGGGTGGTACTTGATGCGTCCAAAGGTAGAAATGCCAGAGAAGACAGCATCGGCCTTGTGGAAGGTCAGTGGTTCGCAAGAACGGAGTCAGTACACCAATGGCAACACACCTGTGTTCCACCGTCGCCGGGGAGCGTGTTGTACCACAGCCCTTGGTGAGGACCCTCCATTGGCTCTTGGTCGTGATCATGGTTGCCATGAGCAGCTACAGCGGCTGCAAAGCCAAAAAGGGCGCTGCGGACCTTCATGGTGAGAAATTCAAAGGATGTGAAAAGGAGAGAAGGGACGGGTGGTGAAGCCTGCAGGAGGCGGGACGGAGCAGTAAATAAAGACGGCAGCTCTGTATCAGCTTCATGGTGACCGGTGCATGTTAGGTAAAAAGCTCCAAGCTACCCCTGTTCCTGTCATGACCAGAGCTTCAGCGATGTACAATCCAATTGGCCGTGACAAAGAAAGGATGTTAATGTACCGATCAAAGAGTGATGATTTGCTTCAGCACAGTGCGAACCGACCGTTGAGTACAATCCGGAGTTGAATGCCCCGCCATTCGCGATGACGCTGACCCGATTGACCAATTGACCAATCAGGACTCTGAGTTAGCATTTCGTAAATCCCACATTCACCGTTTCCCGTCCCGATTAGGGGTGCCTTATCGGAGCGGAGGCGGCATAGGCGAGATCATGGCTTGATATAGCTGGAGCTTATGCATGGTGACAGGTCTCCTGCACGGCTTACGTTTCGCCTACGCTTTTGAGAAGTTGAACTGCAAATGGGACAGACAAGTTCTGTGGATTCGAAGCGCCATTTACGGGGCAAGGACATCGGAGAAACTGAAGACGGATACCACGGTACCCAGTGAATTGTGACGGGTACTGGAAAATGCGGTATATTGTGGGGACATCCTAGGTGCCGCGGACACGAGGACAAAGACCGTTAGAGCTCATGATAAGGCTTACCAGGCACGGCTGCATGGGCCACAGTCCCGGTATCTGAGGAAAAGGTTCTGGTGTAATGAAGAGCGTGGGGAAGCTCCCTGAGGTTGAGATGGCGTCGGCCGGGGGAGCATTACGCGAAACCGCCCTAGTCCGAACAAGGTCAATACCTAGCATGGTGTGCAGATGATACCTTTAAAGATCCGAGATATGTAAATTTTTGTAGATTCGTAAAGGCGTTTCTAACCCTACTACGCAATGCTCTCAAACCATCCTTCAGGCAGTTCCATTGTCCGTCGCTCCTTCCACGCCCAGTTCGGCCCTCTCATCCGCCTCCATGCGATCAAATGCCTTCTTGACTTGATAATCCCAATTACTCCATGCCACGATTGCCCACTCGCCCAAGCCAACAATATAGAGGGCAATGCACTGCCCAATCCAAAGTCCCTCCAGTCCCCAGCCGTGGAAGGCGAGATAGACGCCGAAAGGAAGTGCTCCGCAATAGTAGGCGACCAGATTGACAGTGGCGCCGATATGTTGACGGCCCATACCTCGGAGTGCGCCTCCGCAGCTCCCATTCAGTCCGTCCGCGATCTGGAAGAGTGCGACATATGGCATAACCTTGGCGGTGAGTCTGATAACTTCGACGTCGTCGTTGAAGATTTTGGCGTAGAAATCCTTCACCCCCATCAGAACAGCGAGGACCACTGCACCGAGTATCATGCTCAGGACGGCCGCCGTGTTAGCCGACCGTGCAGCGCCGCGGGCATTTCGTGCTCCTAACAAGTTGCCCACTCGAGAGCTCGTGGCTACTCCAACACCAAAGGGAACGGTATTCATGACCTGGTCGGTAGTCATGATAACACTTTGCGCTGCAAGAGGGATCGTCCCGAGTTTCCCGGCGGCCAGCGCTACGATCTCGAAGGCCCACCATTCTGTTCCAACATGTATGACCCCGAGGAAGGCGAGACGTGCAAACGTCCAGGTGTTCTGTAGGCATTTTCGAGACCACCCTCCCCAGCATTCCCAGCCATCGATGAATCGAGCGTACGCGAGGAGCAGGAGGAAAGAAGCCCAATAAGCAAGGCCTGTTGCTAGAGGAGCACCAAGAAGGCCGAGCTTGAAGGTATAAACGAAGAGGTAGTTGAGGCCGGCGCTTAGCGGGGAGGTGATCAGGAGCACATAGGTGCCAGGTCTCATGATTTCTGAAACTCGTTAGTTCGCCTGAATCGGATGTGAACAGCATCGGGAAAGGTTTGAGTACCTTGCGCTTGGAGGTACTTTTTCATCGCCTCAAAGTAGATGTACCCGAGCCCACCGGGTGCAAGAACACTGAGGAACTTGGCCGAGTCGCGAGCAATGTATTCCTCCTGCCCTAGGGCTTTGAACAGCGGTTGAGAGGCAATCCATAGGATGGCGATGGGTATGTAGAAGATGGTGAGGACAACGAAGGCTCGTTGAAGAATAATGCCGAGATCATGGCGGTTCTTGCTTCCAGTGAAACTGGCAGACGCAAGAGTGTCAATGGCCGTAGTCCCACCAAGAGCAACAAGCCATCCCGTTGCCATTGCGAACATGTAGGAGAACGCCGCGGTTGCAAGGGCCTCGGGAGATAACCGTCCGACGATGAGGACCGAGACGGTCTGTAACGAGTTTTGGAGCGTGTAGGCAAGGATGACCGGGATTGAGCCTTTGAAAAGAATCCAGAATTCTTCAAGTACTAGTTGCGTTTTGGACCGCTCCTCATACTCATACGAGTCTCCATTACAAGATTCTCTCTCAGAGGGAGGAAGGAGAGAAGTCCGTTCGTTTGGTTCGCTGTCATCCTGGACTTTGGCTCTCCCAGGGAAGGAAGGGAACCATGACCGTTTCTTCGTAGATTCGGTGTCCATTGTATAGAGGGATAGATCGAGGGAAAAGAAAAGGGAAAATGAAGGGAAAACAAAGTCCCCCGGACTTTTCTGTTGATATATGGAACTTGAAAGAGGGACCGCATACAAAAGTAGTTCTGCAGAGATAACGGACGAACACTTACACCGGAAAAGCATATAAAACTACCTATTGAGAATGATAGGACGATAGATTGCACCATTACAGTATCCGTGACAAGACGGCATCATCAGCTCAAGGACCGTGGCCGGCACCGCTGACCTGCAGGTGCCTCAGCCTTCGGGAGGTACTACCGTCCATGACTGGTTCCTCGTGAGGAACATTGCAGTTGATTCCCGAATGAAGATGTAGCCCTCAACCCGTAATCCAGGGTCCCTGTTAGCGGATTAGCATGCTGGGGCGCTCTTATCAACGTGCGTTGGCCCGATTTTGACTAAAGTCGTTCGCTAAGTTTTACGTGACGCCAGTTGCATTCTAGCGCCAGGGTCCAGGGACGCAGGGTGGGGTGAATAATGGTAAAGCCATCACTGTCAGTAGTTCGAGGCATCTCCGTCTGCATCTCATGGAAACAACAGCGGCTGCCTTGGTGCTTGGAGAAAAGAAGGGATGGAAGAGGCGGTGTGCTAATGGCGATCGCAGATTCCCATCGACGGCTGGTTTGAGGCGTTTTGCGAGTGTGGCGCTGACGCCACACATCCATGTCCTGGACATGGAGGGTTTAGGATCCAAAAACGTACTTTATCAATTCATTAGAGGTTAATTGCCTGTAAGGTGGGTTTATATAGGTGTGTCTCCAAGATCTATTCACAATTGTGAAAGAGACGTAGCGTGATTAGCCCTATCACGTGATGTCGACCATTCACCTCAAGTGCTGGAGAATTGCAACGAAGCCGCATACATTCCACGAGACAGATCGTTTAAACGAAAGCATATTTGAGACTAGATGACATACATTACAGGAGAAATCGTTGATCCTGTACCAAGATGCACCCCATTGATACTAACCCAGCCCGCCTGCCATGAAGCCCAGGAAACTCGACACTTCACTTGTTCAACTCGTCGGCCCTCTTCCTAAGTTCCTCTTTACTCTCCGGCTTAGGCATGTTCTCAGCAATAACTGGCCCCTGTGCCTCCACATTAGCTCTGAACTTCCAGCGTTTCCTTCAGAGTATGCATACCGGATTGGCCTTGTGAGCGTTAGAACCCAGTGAGCCGCCTGACGTCGCGCCGGTGTCTACTTGGTGCGCAGGATGTGAGGATGCAGTCGAGTCGGAGGACTCCTTGGCGACTTGGTCGGTGATGCCTATTTAAAAGGTTGGTTGATGAGACGGTTTGTCTGGAGGCAAGCGTAAACTTACTGCCAGTGGCACGCTCCTCAGCAGGATGGACAGGCATGTTGGAATGAGTAGTACGGAGAAAGACTGAGGTTCTTTTATACAGCAACTGCGGTTTTAGAAACTTTCGAGTTGCGATCAACGCCGTTTTCAGAGTCTGGTGGTTTGAGTGTAGGTAATAGAGAGTATGTTTTTGGAAGAGATTGACTATATATGCCTCCATGGGCAGGCAACATAGAACATAACACAACCGGTGACGTAGTTGCCGTGACCCTGGCCAAATGACGAGTTGGGGGGGCATTTGCTACGGTGGACGATAACTGGGTTAACGGCCAAACACCGTAATTTGCGCCAAGACCACTCGAGCAAGAGGCTCTGTCACGTGCATGAACATTCACTCCCGAGGTCCTCTATCATGGCTTCCACTGGTAGATTTCACAAGAGGAATCGCATAACAAATATCTCATTGATAGCAGTCCCAAAAAGTATTGATGAATTCAGCCATCATTTCTAGTACTGCCTGGCCCCTTGACCCACGATTTCTCCAGCGTAATACGACTGTGTCAGCAAGGGATTGAAAATGAACCAACAGCGCCATCAGCGACTACCTGTCGGCGAAGAATGGGAGCAGTCACAAATGACCGAATGGGAGCAGTCACAAATGACCCTACCCTCCCATACCCGTCTCGCATAGCTGCTCCTTGGTTTCAGCGACGAGAACCAGGAACCTGAAGACTTCTTTCCTGCGTTTGGTTCCGTCGTGGTTCCGGATCCCAACTTGCGGGCTTCATTTTCGGCTTGTGACAAGAAGTGTTCCAACAAGGCCATTTCTTCCCACAATATTTGGTCCATTCCCCATGTATATCGGTCTACCAGAGTCTTGATATCGTAAAGTGGGTCCTCAAGATGGGCCCACGACACGATCAGCTTCCCGCATATCTTGGCTGCGCCGAACAAGTCCCGGTAGATTTTCTTATCGAGTTCAGAGGCCCTCATCCGGTATGCCTTCAACAGAGCAGAAGACGCTGGCCCATTTGGGATGCTTTTAAGCTTGTACAGACGGGCTCGCTTTCGATGTAGTCTTTCGACAGCCAACCCCAGTTTCTGCTCACATAACTGCAGAATTTGTTTTCCAACTTGGTTGAGCCTGGATCTCTGTGCACATGTCATGAATGCACCGCCCTTGCCGCAGTCTTCATCGCTGAAGCGACAATCCTCGGCCAGTTGTCCAAGTTGTGGGCAGAGGAACTCTGAGAATTCCCAAGCCGGAGGAGCAGGCTTTTTGGCATCTGGTCTGCCTCTGCGTCCTTTTATTGATTGCATGGCCAGATTGCATATCTCGAGGACCTCCTTGCTCGAATGCTTGCAGGAGAACATTGTCTCGCTGATAACACACATTTTGACGCGTGCCGAGGATAAGGATTGTGAAGATATCAAATATGAAGAATGAGTGTATAGAAGTGACGGTTTAGACAACGCCGATTGTGAGGTAGAAGAGGATAAGCGTCTGACTGTTACTGCCACCTGTACTAGTGATAGTAAACAGCAAACGCGTCGTAGGGAGCCACGCGTAAACCTTAGAAGCCCCTTCCCCTTGAGAGAACGACCAAGAGCTACTATAGGATTCCAGAAACGGGTACTCATGCTAGAGGCGGCAGGAACGTCTCATGACAATGAGACGACGCTACACATCAAAGATAGTCGAAGACGCTGCCAGTAAAAAAAGTCGCTTAGCTGCAAAGCGGCAAGGTGCATTGAACATCGCAATTTCTTCGTCCATTTAACTCAAAAGGCTCTGGTCAATAGAGAAGATCATACAGTTTTCGATCCCTTATATACATATAGGTGACCCTTACGCAAGTCTTTACCTTACCTAGCATTATTGCTCCTAAGCACCCTACAGACAGGTTTTAAACATTCTTCGCTTCAAGAATCTCTACTATTTTTGTTTGTCCATAGATACGTGCAATCGTAAGCGGAGACCTGCCATCCTTGTCTTCATAGTTCTGCTCAGCGCCATGATTGAGAAGCAACTTGACCACTTCGACGTGACCTCCAGCGGCAGGCCAGAAGAGCGGCGTGCGTTTGCTAACACTTGTTGCATTCACATCCACAGCGTTTGTCTCTAGAAGGACCCGGACGGTATCTGCATGATCGCGAGCGGCTGCATGCCACAGCGGAGTTGCGCCTCCAATATCTCGTTCATCTGGAGGAACACCTTGTTGAGTGAGTTTGAGAACAGCTTCTGCATTTCCTTGCTTTGCAGCAGCGCAAAGACCTGCGATGTCAAACCAAGTCTTTTTCACGATACTAGCCTTAGCCCATTGATCAAAAAGACGAAGAGTGTTTTCCTGACCGCCAGTAGCTGCTGAATGAATCACGGCATCAGTAATGTCGATGGATGCTATTTGGTGCAGATAATTGATGACTCTTCCACCGTCATCATTGCTCGCAGCTGCGACCACCACCTCTTGCGTGATCTGGACCTCGTCTCCGCGCCGGTCGAGAAGCAGTGCCATGACTTCCTTGCCATTGTAATAGTTCCCTGCAGCTGCGACCACCACCGCTTGCGTGATTTGGACTCCGCGCCGGCCTAGAAGCAGCGCCATGACTTCCTTGCCGTTGCGGTTCTCTGCAGCTGCGACCATCACCTCTTGCGTGATCTGGACCTCGTCTCCGCGCTGGTCGAGAAACAGTGCCATGATTTCCTTGCCAATGTAATAGTTCCCTGCAGCTGCGACCACCACCTCTTGCGTGATCTGGACCTCGTCTCCGCGCCGGTCGAGAAGCAGTGCTATGACTTCCTTGCCATTGTAATAGTTCCCTGCAGCTGCAACTACTACCTCTTGAGTGATCTGAACCTCGTCTCCACGCTGGTCGAGAAGCAGTGCTATAACTTCCTCGCCATTGTAGTTCTCTACAGCTGCGACCACTACCTCTTGCGTGATCTGAGCCTCGTCTCCACGCCGGTCGAGAAGCAGTGCCATTACTTCCTCGCCATTGTAGTTCTCTGCAGCTGCGACTACCACCTCTTGCGTGATCTGGACCTCGTCTCCACGCCGGTCGAGAAGCAGTGCCATGACTTCCTTATTAAACCTCTTCGCAATAGACACTACCACATCTTGCGTGATCTGGACCTCGTCTCTAAGCCGGTCGAGAAGCAGTGTTATTAC
>JAFHBW010000445.1:0-19551 GCA_019022765.1 Westerdykella sp. P71
CCTCCTCCTCCTCCTCCTCCTCCTCCTGGACCTACTCCTACAGGAGGNCCTNCNNCNCCNCCNCCCCCTCCTCCTCCTCCGCCTCCACATCCACGTCCTCCCCACCCACATCCCCCAAAATCGAACTCTCCATCTTCACCGCCGCAACCGAAACCTTCACCCAAAAGAACACAAACTGCTCCATCGCCGAATCCCTCGCGCGCTTCGAACCCCTCATGACCCGCGCAAAGGACCTCTCCATCCCCGTCCGCGCCTACATCTCCGTCGCCCTGGGCTGCCCCTACGAAGGCCCCAACGTCGACCCCCACAAGGTCGCCTCGCTGGCCATCAACCTGCTCGAGATGGGCGCCGACGAGATCTCCGTCGCGGACACGACGGGCATGGGCACGGTGCCCAAGACGAAGGAGTTGCTGAAGACGCTGAAGGCGGCCGGGATAGAGGAGAAGGATCTCGCGCTGCATTTCCACGATACGTATGGCCAGGCGTTGGTGAACTCTGTGGTTGCGCTGGATTTTGGGATCAGGACGTTTGATGCTGCGGTGGGTGGGCTGGGGGGTTGTCCGTTTAGCCCGGGCGCGACGGGGAATGTGGCGACGGAGGATTTAGTGCATTGTTTCCATAGTTTGGGCGCGAAGACGGGGGTTGATATGGAGAAGCTGTCCAGCGTTGGGGACTGGATTTCCAAGGAGCTGGGCAGGCCGAATGAGAGTCGGGCGGGGAAGGCGACGTTAGCGAAGTTGAGGAGGAAGGTCAAGATTGAGACGTGAGGTACTTAGAAATGTGGATGAGTGATCAATGTAAAATTCTGGAAGGCAACGTCAGGCGCTCCTACATGCTCAATCGCCCCTGTAGACTTCGGATATCTTGATATCCTACACTGCGACGAAGGTCCCCTTATTCCATGAGCCTGGTCCGATATACGTGTACATATGGACAGGATTTGTTGAAACATTACCAAAAAGCTCCGTATCCCTTGGTATCCGCATATGCAATCCATATCGGACATCTAAACCGGAGTTTCCAAGAACTCGTACGCCCAACCATGTTTCCAAAGTCCCCTTCCGAAAATAAATCACCATGTCCCCTACTGTCCACCAAACCAGTTTCCGAATATACTCGATGGTGCTGGTGGGGGCTGTAAAGAACCCCCAGCCAGAACGCCCGAATCCCTATCCGCATCCGCACCCATATCCACATCCACCACCTCGCTCTTCCTCGCCTTCTTACCGCCCCCGTTCCCCTTACCCTTCGCCTTCTTCGACTTTGGCGTCTGACCCTCCCCCTTCCCCTCCGCCTGCCCAAACCGATGATACCTCTCCCTCCCGCTCCGCCCAAACACCTGCAACGGCTCCCCAAACAGCGCAAACTGGCCCAGCCCCTCTCCCTCACCAGGCTCAATCGGCAGCACCTCGGCATTCTGTATGATATCGACGATCTGATTATCATCCTCCAGCTCCTTAGCCTCGAGGTGCTCACCACGCGACATCTGCTTCGCCCGCTTGAAGATCGCCTCCTCAATCGTTCCCTCTAGGACGAGCGTTTCGACGCGGACTTCTTTCGTTTGGCCGATGCGGTGGGCGCGCTTGATGGCTTGCGCCTCGATGCTGGGGCGATTGATGGGATTCACGATCAACACGACGCTGGCGACGTTTAGGTTCAGGCCTAGAGCACCGCACGCGACGTCGATCAGCAGGACTCGCACGTCCGGGTCTTCGTTGAATAGCTTGACGTATTCCGCACGCTTGATGTTGTCGAGGGTGCGGGCGTAGATGCGGTGGTTAATGTAGAGGAGTTCGAGCATTTGGGCGAGGTAGTAGGCTGCATTGTCGCCGTCGTAGAAGATGAGGATCTTGTCGGTCGTGTGGTATTTCAGGACGGTTGAGATGATGTAGGTGAGTTTGGCGGAGGTGGTGCCGAGGATGCGGGTATTGAGGAGCGGAGAGTCGGGCGGGAGGGTTGCCAGCTCGTCTGTGAGGGTGAGTTTGCGCTTCTTGGGGCGGGAGGGTGTTGGGGGTGGGTTTGTGTCGTTCGGGGTTTGGGGGGGAGGCTCGTAGGCTTGTATGGGGTGGTCATCGGGTAGAGAATCTCCGGCGGGTTCGCGGACGCAATGTGTCATTAATTGAATCATCTGGGGTTCGGTCTCGAGGGTGCTTCTTCGTACCAGTGGGGTCTTCGGTGTCTTCTTGATGGGCGACTGTTTCGGCCGTACCTTTGTCGAAATGGGCAGCTTCCTCTTGCTCGTCAAGGGCTGATTGCCAACGCAGGACGTAGGTACAGCGGCCTTTTTGAGCTGCCCATTCTGCCCATGCTCATCGACTTCGCGTTTAATGCTGGTCTTTTCCGCCTCCTGTAAAGCCTGGAGGTTGGCCAGTGCAACACGTCCGACAACGTCAAGCCCCTCTGCAGGGTTCTCTTGCAGGATTTGTTGATCCACATGGGACTGCCCCTCGAGTAGTTGGGTCAACCCTATCATTGATGGATTCTTATAGGCCAGAGTGAAAAGGTCTTCTGATTCGGCGGGCCAGTCTTGGACTGCTAGACCGATCTCATGGGCCTTGCTCAGAGCAACCCAACCGTCTGATTTCAGGAGATTGGCGACAATGCTACTGCTCTCCAACAGCAAATTCGCGTCTTCCAGCGTACAATTCTTCTCTTCCTTGCTGAGGTATTTGCTCGTAGTCTCCAGCGTACTCGCAATATCCTCTGGGCTAAAGCCTGTCCATGTAAAATTGGATTGCCGCAAATTCCTGATTAGACTATGTCTCGCTTGCGTGCTGCTGCTATGGAAGAGATAGTCCACACCGTTCCGTTCACTAGTGATGGCGTTCGCTCGAAGAACCTGAATGAAGAGATTCGCGGTCATCTTGTCGTACCAGCATGGTTTCAAATAGACTGTTCGGTGGCGCATGGGCGGGAGCTGTATGTCTCGTTCGACATCTTCTGGCCTAGTTTTCACGACCAAGCCTTCCAGGACCCTCAGGAAGCACGAAGAAAAACCAGAACACGTCTTCTTATACTGGTCCTCATGACGATAGATGTGCTCGTCCCATTCCAGCCTGCCCTCGGAAGCGGAGGAATACCAGGGCTGGACCATGAGGAAGTGCGATGCCAAATTACCTAGAGCCTTGGCGGCCTTTGTGTTGTCCTCATCGTCGAGACTGAAATTCTTCCTTTGCTCCATTGCTAGCTCACGAAGCAGGGTAGGATCGGTTTCATTTCCATCATGCGTAAAGAGATCCAGCTCAACGCCCACCAAGTTCTTGGCAGGCGTGCCAGACACCACCCAGCGTCTCTCAGCTTGGATTTGTTTGGCGACTAGAACGGCGTTGGATGTTCCAGACGCGAAGTTGTGCCCTTCGTCAATGATGATACGAAGCCAATGCAGCTTCTTGAGCGGCGACTCATACACTTGCGTTAAACAATTACAGTCCCGCATTCTTGTCGCCCCGATATAAGCACATTCGCACTGCCGTGGAACTCCTGCTGCGAAGCGGCGACCCTTTTCGTCTTGGCCATCCTGAATCTCCTGCTCAAATCGGTTACGCGTGAAAATGACAACGTCGTACTTCATGAGCTCGGTAGGGGCTGGTAGGTCGTTTCGGACGTCAATCCCCTCTACTTCCATCCGTGCCGATTTACTGCCTCGTCGAGCCGCGGAATCCATCACTAGGACTTTGAGACTACCAGGGATAACATGCTTCTGGATCTCACTCTGCCACTGATGAAGTAGGTTCCGCGGGACGACTATGATTGTGCCCGAGCACATCACGAGCTGTCGGGGTGGAGGGATCCTCGTCGTCCTGTTCATCCGCGGAATCTCTGGAGGAATTTCGTAGTATGGCATATTCTCTTCGAGAACTTGCTTGCACCGCCCCAAATCGATGCCATAGGCTGCTTCGTAGTTCTCTAGGTAAGCTTTACCTGGCACAGCCTTACGTCCGATGTTACTTGCAGCCATCTGCGCAAGTGATCCCACACGCTTTCGTACCGGTGGACCTGGTTGATAGGCGGGTGGAATACGAGGCATATGACCTTTGGTCGCCAGTATCACTGCCAGAGATATGATGGTTTTACCCAAGCCCTGTCCAATCGTAAGTCTTCCGGCAACACGCATAGATATCGCTTTCTTACCATAGTCTCCGCCAGTACACCACCACGAGGGGATTCGTAATATCTCGGCTCTCGAAGAACGGATCCATCTCTTGCTCCGAAGAAATACTTATTCCCGGTCGGCGACTGCCTTACCTCGAGACGTGGATCTAACTGTAGTTGCGGCGCAGCTTCTCGCTGGACCATGAGAGCGGCGGAACGCGCTTGATACGGATACAGCTTCGTCTTCAGCCCTGGAATGGGTTCATCGTCGACATAACCAGAAGCTGCAGCCTCCAGCAGTCCCATGACCGCATTTCGGGAATACCTATTCTTGACCAGTTCGGGAGAGGGCGCAGGTGATGGAAGCCTGTTGAAGAGATAGAAGAGAGATACATTCTTGGCACTAGCCCAGGGGTCGAACAACTGCATGTTTGCCGGACTGTGATTTCCCTCCCATGCTTCTGGAGATGTGTCGACCTGACCTAGAAGTTCACGTAGAGCTGATTTCAAAATCCTGCTGTTTCGGTCGACAGAACGGCGTCCCCAGTCCTCGGGAAGCAGATAAAAGCGGATCAAAGTGTTGACCAGTGGTTCTGCAGGACTTTGGTGGAGAAAGAGTCGGATCCAACGAGCCTCCAGCAGCCTCGAAGCATGTGATCCAATGATGAGTTTCAGCTCTTCAGGCAGGTTCGAGAACAACAGCTCGGTCCATGTGGGAACAGCGTCAGAACATCCGGTGTTGAATGCGAAGGGTTGATCGTAGTGCAGGCACCCGACGGCAACATATCTACTGAGATCTCCGAGCGCACCGTCATGCTGTGGCGAAGAGAGCGACCTTGGGGTTGTGACCTCAGTTATTGAATGTGCTGTAGAGGGTGTGGTTCCATCGCTGGTGGTGTCTCCATCCGTACTTTGGAAATCTGCAACCCTTATCGGCTCGAAGGCGTTCGAATGGATGAGCACGTCGTCGTCCTTTTTATCGGATAATCGATTGGGAGAGGCGAGAGCCTGTGCAGCCACACCAGTCGCCATCGGTCATATCAAGACAGCCACCGGCCAAGAGTGGCCACTCCGGTTCTTGAGGTTGGATTGAGGAATCTCAAGTGGAGTTGGACGTTTGTACTTCACAAGACGTGGAAAACCGTTCGCACAGCTCCAGGCAACTGGAGGAGGCACCCCTGCACGGCCTGCACGCCATCCGCGGTCAGCGGGATTGTGGCGGTGCTGATTCCTTGGCGTGGCGGTGATGTGAAGAACCATATGCATCCGAACTCCCAACGGACGTCCATTAACACGTTAATGTGTGTGGTTCGTGGGAATAAACATGAAAGAGGACATATTTCGTCATAATGTCAGTAAATATCTCACTGCAAGCAGGCAAGGAGTAAGCACCATGTGAAAGTCAAAATGATCCCATCCATTCCAAGATCCATAGTTCGAAATCTATCTATATACAGCAATGCCCAGCGCCTCGCTTTTTCAAAGAAAAAAAAGATCGACTCTTACTCCATACATTCCGAGAACGCTCACCCTATTTCCATACACTCGCCATCGCGTCTCCCAAGATCGTCATTCCTTCCTCAATCTCTGCCTCAGTGATGGTCAACGGCGGCACAAACCTCAAGGTGTTGGTCCCGCAGGTGATGACAAGGAGGCCCCGCTCGCGAGCCGCGGTAACGATAGGGGTGGGATCTGTGGTGAGCTGCAGCCCCAGAATGAGGCCCTTACCCCTGATCTCGGTAATCTGCTCTGGGAATCGCTGTTGGAGAGCTGCGAAGTGCGTGCGGAAAGCCTGCTCCTTTGCCGGTATGGCATCGAGGATCTCAGGCGAAGAGAGGCGAGTAAGAACATATGATGCTACGCGGCAGGCGAGCGGATTGCCGCCGAACGTGGTGCCGTGATCACCGGTCTTGATGTTATCGCAGACGAAGTCGTTGACAATGGTTGCTCCGATGGGGAAACCGTTCCCGAGAGCCTTTGCGGTGGTGAGAATATCGGGCTGGCAATCCTTCGGATATCCCGCGTGCGCCCAGAACGTTCCTGTCCTTCCCAATCCGCACTGGATTTCATCAAAGATCAGGACCGCGCCAACCTCTGTGCAGCGCTTGCGGAGCGCGGAGAGGAACTCAGGGGTAGCGACGTTCACACCACCTTCGCCTTGGATAGGCTCAACAATGACACCGCATGTCGCTTCTGTTACTAGGTCGTTGATGGCATCGACATCGTTGAAGGTGCCATATTTGAAACCTGGAACCATGGGAGCAAACGGGGCCTGATATTTCGGGTTGGGTGTTGCGCTCAAAGCACCCATGGTCCTTCCATGGAACGAGTTGTGGAAGGAAACAATCTCGTATTTATCCTTATTGGGAGAGATTGACTTTCCGACTTTGCGGGCAAATTTGATGGCAGCTTCGTTCGCTTCCGTACCGCTGTTGCAAATGAATGTCCGCGTTGCTTTCTGCATACCGCCCGTTGCATGTGTCAACTGAATGAGCTGTTTAGAAAGGAGCCCCGTGGCAGGGTTGTGGTAGAGGTTCGAGGTGTGTACGAGTTGCTTCGCCTTTATCGATCAGTGAGCGATGGTCCTGAGAAGGAGATGGGGCCTTCTAATATACCTGCTCGTACAGCACCGTGGTCATTCCCTCATCGCAATGACCCAAGGCATTGACAGCAATTCCAGCTGTCAGATCGAGGTATTTCCTGTTCTCAACATCCCAGAGATAGCAACCCTCGCCTTTCTCGAACATGGGTGGTGGCCGAACATAGGTCGGAACCATATATGGAAGATGCTTATTCACAAGACCGCTAGTCTTCGAGTCGGAGGGAGGGTCAGCGTTTGGAAGGGAAGACTCCCGCTATGAAACATATTAGCTAGCTGAACCACGAGCGAGCACATGAAGCTTACTGCTATTGAGTCCTTCACATCCTGCGGGAGATTAGAACCCTTCAATGCCGCAGCGATCGAAGATGAATGTCGAGATGATTGTTGAGCCACGCGCGCAGTGCGCACAACGGACGGAAACCGCTGACAGGAGAATCGCAATGCCATTATGAAGAAGATGCTATATGAAAAGGAGCGATTGTTGGGGTATCATGAGTCGAAGTGCAGATGTTTAACCCAGCATGACTCTTTCGAAATTATCGGATGGTCGCCTTATCGATAGCAGGACCCGCCGACGTCGGAGCCGAGGAGCTGGGGTAGTGGAATCACCTTTCTTCAACAACTATCTCAGCCATCCATGAATTGCTCTGGAATGAACGTTTCCAGGTAAAGGCACGCAGATGCACTGAATACGAGGCCTGAATGTACGGTTTCTTCAACATACACGGAGAAAATTGAGTCTATATCAGAAAAAGAGCAGAGGCATCACCGCGGCGGTATTCCTCTATTCCCCATGAATATTAATGCTGTAACGTACTCCTTCTCCATGTTATATTTAATGCTTTTTGGCCTCCTTCTCCTTTCTCTTCTCGTTGATCAGGCCCTTCAGTCTCCACGTGCTTGTCACGCCTTCTATGAAGCAAGTCCCTACCCAGAGCCACCAGACCGTCTGGAAAGGAGTCAACCCATATTTCCGCAACTTCTTCCCCATCAGGACTGCTTCAAAACCGTGAATGCACACCATGACGATAATGAGGAAGGTTTGAATGGTTAGACAAAAATTTGCAAATGCCGGGAACCGGTAGAGCACGTTGTCGAACAACAATGATCCGGGCTTGAAGTTGGAGGGGCGCGAAAAAGCGACAAAGGTGGCCAGGCAGGTGGTGAAGTTGAAGAGGTGGCCCGGGTGAAAATAGCATGGGATGAACTTGTTGATGGTAATATCACTGCGGCCCAGTGCTTGCAGTGAATCTTTATCAAGCTGCACGAGACGTTCTCTGGCCTCACGCATGCTCTTCATGGGCGGGTCGAAGGGGATGACGGCTTCCTTTCCGGAATACCGAATCTTCATCTCCGTAAGGCTGATGTCTATCATACGTGCATCTCGCACTTGGAGAAAGGAAGCGTTCTTCAGATGCTCGACGTAACGCTGGACCTATTGGAGCAGGCATCGTCAGCATGCGATCTTCCAGGGTTATGAAAAGGCGTCTCTCACCGAATCTTGGTGATCCGCATTCATGTGTTTGAGAATACGCTCTCTGGCTGCTGCGTCCTGGTCTGGAGTCGCCATTCTCGCATAGGCTTCCTCGTATATTTTCTCACCACTGTATCTGGGATAATGACGCTCGTGGCTGAGAAGTATGTGATTAGTAGATCTTATCAGATGGCCAAGCCGGTGATCGGAGGAGCTTCCACCCGAACTCCAGACAAGATTGAACAATCATCACGCCTCACGCATCTCTACAAACAACCCCTATTCTAGGAGATTTCTCACTCTACTTTGACTTTTGATTCCTACTGTGCCACATGTTGTACCTGCATAAGGGTGTATCAGCAGGAACAGAGGCCAGTGTGGCTCACCTTCGCGGCTGAGGCACAACGCAGCCAATTGGGGATTGACCCGACCAACGCCACCCTCTAAAATCGAAAACTTGACGCAACCAGCTCTGCCAGCCTCTTGCGAAAGACCATGGTCGCCGTCAGATCCTCTTTGACGTTTACCATCTCTTTCACGTGGTCATGGATAATTGGTCGGACCGAGACAGTTACGCAAGTGGCCAAGTCGAAAAGGCAAAATGAGTGGCAAAAACCAAGGTGGAGCAACTTCCAAGGTTCTCCGCCCGTCTCACCTAAATGATGCGAAGCAGGGATGGCAACCAAATTCCCGGAGAGTGGCAGTGCCCGAGCCACCAGTGTAATATCAGCGCTTTGATATGAACAACCTATCAACGACCAGTGTGATGTTTTCAAAAGAACCCGTAAGTTTACACGAAATCCTTCCTTATAGAACGGGCGCATTATTCGAGGGGCGATCGGGCATGCTTATAGGTCGTTAGACTCAAAAGGATGGAAATTACTAAAAATGCGATTCGTCCCCCCATGGCGTTTCGTCTGCAGGAGATCGAGATTAGCGCCCACCCACCTGCGGTCTCGTTCCCCCTTCCGGCCTCTGATGGCTGCAATCTCCTTCTCCTACAGGTTAGGAAACATGCTAGACACAGGTATCATTCGTCAGAAACTCGTCCCCCTCCTACGATGCCGCTTTGTTACCATAGTCAGCCGGTTCGGCCGCCACGCTGCGAGGAGACACTTGCCAGCCACTTACGCCAGCCAGCACATATCCCTGCGACCCTCCAACAGTTCAGTGGGACGCGTCAACCCGCAGTAGATCCGGCACAGGCGGAGCTGTGGTCCCAGTTGCATCATCGTGCATGCACTCGGTCACTGTAGACCGGTGGCTTTCCAGGAAAGCAGGGGTATGTCTCGAGTATCACTGATCATCAGCCTCTCCGTCACTTTTGCGCAAACCGGTTCTTGAACTATCGTCGCTTCCTTAGGTTCTGAACTTGTTTCCTTCCATCTCATCTCATATACTCTTTCACGCGACAACAGACACTGTTGCTCAGTACTCATTCCCCCAACCTTTGTCTACCTATTATTGTATTTCCTTCTTCTATATACACAACACATAACACCCGCGCAACCCAATTAGACCGTCTTCACCCACACAATGGCCGACACCGTTGAGGAAACCAAACAGTCCATCGCAGGAGAGGGACAAGCCAACGCCGGCGCCTCCCTAGGCGGCAAAGGCAGCGCAGAGTCATCGAGTAAGAAAACCGAGAAGAAGGCGCCGAAGAAGCTGGGCAGCAAGAAAAACCCTCAACAGCAGCCCACTCCCGAAGCCACTCCCGCCCCCGAAAGTGACGGCGAAGGAGAAGAAGGAGTAGAGGCTGATGAGGATCCAGGAAAGAAGCAAGTCACCAACGGCGGCGGCGCGGACGAGGACGTCTCCGACCCGGAACCCCAGCCCCAGAAGGAGGTCTCCCGGCGCCGCCAGAGCAGAGGCCGCGGGAGGAGGGGAAACGTCGCTGAGTCCGACACCGAGGCCACCCGCTCCGACGTCTCTGCCACGGGCGGCCGTCGCAACCGCCAGCGCCGCAAGCAAAGGGGTCAGGGAGGCCCTCTGGGCGGCATCAGCGAGGACCTGCCTGGCGGCGAGCTCGTCAACGGCGCTGGCGACATGGTCCAGAATACCGCTGGACAGGCCGTCAACCAGGTGGGCAACACGGTCGGCCAGGTTGGGAACACGGCAGGTCAGGCTCTGGGAGGGTTGACGGGGCAAAACCAGAAGGAGGAAGACGATGGCAAGGGCGAGCAGTTGCGCCTGAGGCTGGAGCTCAACCTCGACATTGAGATTCAGCTCAAGGCGAAAATTCACGGAGACCTCACTTTGGGATTGCTGTAAGTTTCTCCGCTACTTCGTTTCGTTGGGTTACGTTTGCGCATATGCTAACGCATCATGGCAGCAACTAAAGTGTTTGCGCGACGACTGGGTGCGCAAGTCGGAAGTCGATGTCGCATCGCTCCCTACTACTATTGTATTCCCTTGTTCATGATCTGAGGAGTTTACGTCGGGAGTTAAGTTGGGATTTGAATTTTTCCATGCCATAATGATCTAAAGGGGATAATGAGCGTCAATGAAAGTCGTCTGTATTCCCAACTATCCATCACTCCTATGTACAATATTCCTATAGCCATCAACAAATATCCTCCAAAGCCCCGTTGAAATAAGAGTTGCGCGCGCGATTAATTGCGAATTTTGCCTAATGGCACTCATGCACGACACTGTGCTTCCAACAGACCCTGATGCCCCATCCCGTTATTCCCATTTTGCAGACTGCGGTTGCGCTATCCGTCACTATTTCTCCGATCCCCCACCTCACTGGCCGCCATCGACGTAATCCTCCAAAACACACTGCGGGCGCATCTCCGGGAGGTGGGCCGAAAGGCGCAGTGCCCCCTTTTCGCCTTTCGCATTCTCGCAAGCCTCCCACCAACCCCTCGCGGCTGACGTCATAACGCCAGCGATCTGGGGGACGCTTCAACAGCCAGGATGACCCCGTGCGTGTGCGGCGTCCCACAGGATGCACGACCAGCTTTCGGCCAGGCCAGCGGCGAAACGTCGTCAATCCTGATTTTGGTGCCGCCGCTGGCATTCCGGCATGGGACTGGGACTGGGACTGGGACTGGGACTGGGGTTTTCGCCTGCTGTAGTTTAGAGGACCAGTGACGACCAGTAGTAGTGGGGAGGCTGCGTCCACTCCTGCTTCCGACTTCTTCTTGCTTTCCCCTTCTCCCTTTACTCTCTGTCTGTACCTGTCTCCGTCATCCAGATCCTCCCCATTTTTTCTCACTCAGTCACCGGATCTCCTCTGCCATCAGTGCATGAAAAGATCCCCCTCGGTCTCATCCGAGTCCTCATCATCGGCCAGTTCTACATTCACACAGTACACCCACCCAACCACCGCCATCATGTCCGACTACGAGTCCGACTCCGAGCCGCATGAGCGCACGACCATGCAGCAGGAGAAGGCGCTCAATGCAAAGAAGCAGGCCAAACGTGAAGCCGGTCTGCAGTCCGCACGCAGTCGGTCATCCTCCCGCCGCGCCCGTCGCCAGCGCATCCAACAAGGCATCAAAGAGGGCAAATACATGAAGACGGCCTCGCTTGAGGCTCTCGAGGAAGCGGATGCCAATAACGAACTCAACAGCATGCAAATGTTTGAGCGTATCGGTCCTGATAGCACAAGTATGGATGGCCCGGTGACCAAGGCACGGGCGATGCGTGGAGAGATACCCATGCGCGGCACCGATCCCAATCAGCCCTACAGAATGCCCCAGGAGGCGCAGAAGAGTGCACTGGACGAGCAGGACGGGCTGAAGTTAAAGCTGGAGGCAAACCTGGAGGTCGAGATTGAGCTGAAAGCGAGTATCAGAGGCGATTTGACGCTGTCGTTGTTGTAAGTGCTGCCCCTTGACTGCCGTCTTTCTTTTGGAGTCCCCGCCCTGTTCCCGACAACTCCATAAGGACTGATTAACGTCAGTAATTAATAACAGGCAATAGTGCTTGAGACGCTTTTGTCTGCCAATGTCGATACCTTTCAACAGCCGAAACGACCTGATGGACGGACGGACGTATGAGCGCCTTCGTTTCTCTTTGCACCTGGTTGGGAGTCGGGAGTCGTTCTCGTATGATTTTTCCGCGCCGGTTGGCGCTCTCTTGGGAATTGAGCTATTTTGTATAAGATAAGAGATGTAATCAACATGAATGTCGTTGGGCTTTCGCGTTTGTTGCGTACTTGGTGTTGTTTTGTGAGAACCCGATGCCGTCTCCATATGTACTCGACCTTCTCAGTCAACATCGAGATGTGGATCCTGGAATGGCTGTGGAAATGCATGGCCCCGACCGTTGCACCAAATACTGACAGTAGCTGTTCGTGCAGCACGTGTATCTTACCTTACCCTCTCCATCAATGCTGATGACATCTGTGACGCCCGTCGACAGTCATGCTGCTCCAGATCCGGTGGTGCACTCATCGCTTTCGCTTTCGTATTTTGTGGCTGGCCGGACGTCCTGTGGAAGTGATATTAACACCTTCGTGCCCGTCATCACTGTATGACAGATGAGGGAACATGAGCTCGGGATGTGCTTCAAGAGAATGCAGCCCGTACCGGTCCGAGAAGCGGCAAATCACATATCCAAATGAGAGTTCGATAAGTTTCGACAAAGAATATATATTGATAAATCATAGGTGGAAATTTTCGCAAGTCCCGTCACGGCGGGCCTGAAGGAAAGAGGTCGACTTCGCCAGTTCACAATATTACTACATCTGACAGCCTGTTAGCTTCATGTAACGAGGATAAATGAAGACGAGAAACAGGTAGGGGAAGATCCTCAGTGATCTTGGTGTAAAAGGTAAATCATACTCCGAAGAGTCATTTACTATCTAGGCAGAAAAGTTTTATAATCATCGGAAGGGGGAGTGCTTGAAAACGGAGAAGTTGCCGTACCTGAGAAGCGGACAGAGCCGAAAGGACGATGGTCTAGAACGTAAAGCCAAACACATCTGGTGCCTCTGGTTGATCTAAAGGTTGATCTAAAAGTCAGGAACATAACCACCGGAATGTCCTGAATCCAAGTCAGCGAGTCTGTCCAATGAGTGAAGCTCATGAATGGGTTCATAAACGATCGGTCTCAGAATATGTAAGAATTGAATATCACAGGTCTGCCGCCGTTGACGAGACCCCGGCGAGGGTCTCCGACAGCAGACTCAATCGCAAATTACGTCATCATAGGATCGAGGACGAAGAAAAGAGAGGAATGAACTTACAAATGAGAAGGAAGCTGCAGACAGGATGCAGGAGTTAGTAAAACGGATATCAACACGTCTCGCAAAGACAATGATGCGATGGAGCATGAAATCTGTTCTCTGCACCCGCTAAGGACCGACTGTTGAACACTCTTTATCCACAGTGCAGCTCACATGGGAGGCACCGCTGTGAAATGTGATCGTCGTACACTCGCAGGCGTGAGATGCAGAGGAAGAGATCGAGGTTTGTTGCTGCAGAGAAAATGTTCGAGAGGCGCGAGGGCGGCGCTAGCGCTTAGCGAGCCTTGGCAAAACACGTGCCGCACAATTGCAACCTCCCGACCTAACGAAACTGTTGACGACCAACGACGAACTCGAATCAGCAACCACAACCCCCAGGACCTCCACACCGCAATAACTCTCGTCGAAATGGGTGACGCCGATATCACAACGAGCCAGTGGAGGCAGGTCGAGGTCGGCCGTGTCGTCCTCTTCAGCACCGGCCCGTTCCAGGGACGCCTGGCCACCATCGTCGAGATCGTGGACCACAAGCGCGTATGTTTTCTCGAGGAAATATGCGGATAGAGAGTTGGAAAAGCTCACAAACCTAGGTGCTCGTTGACGGCCCCTCCGAGAAGGCCAACGTTCCCCGGCACTCCGCATCCCTCTCCCACCTTTCTCTCACACCCATCGTTCTCAACAAGCTTCCCCGCGGTACCGGCCGAGGAGTCGTTTCCAAGAGGTGGCAGGAGGAGAAGGTGGACGAGAAGTTCAACGAGAGTGCATTCGCTAAGAAGCGCGCTCAGTTCGCGAAGAGGAGGCAGCTCAACGACTTCGAGAGGTTCAAGGTCATGAAGCTGAGGAAGCAGGTGCGTTGACTCTGGTGCTTTGCCGTAGACAAGCATCTACGGCGGATTCATGGAGGAACATATGGCTGACTGAGATGTAGGCGCGCAACGAGGTCCGCAAGACCCTCGCTAAGGTCTCCGCAAAGGCATAGAGGGTGACAATGGGCTGGGGAGCGACGTGTGGTGAGAGGGTGATGCCTCGAGCAGGCCGTGGAAGGTCATTTGCATCTCACGAGCATTTCCGGATGGCTATTCCTGGCATTCAAAATTCAAACCCAACTTCTCTGGTGAATTCTTCAATGGTTCGCATGGTGCAATTCGGATCGGAAGGTTAAGACGGCTCTTGACATGCGCACAATTGTAGCAACAGAGTCCAAATTCCAAACAGTTCATGAAACCGCACATTAATGTCCCATGCAATCGCTATTCTGTGACCATTCTCCGTATTTCTCAAACCATGACATTGAATGAAGAACTCCGCCAAGACTCGCTAAATTGTGGGAAGGTGAGAAAACGCACCCCACAAGTTCCACCACCATCCGACCTCCCGCAACGTTCACCGACAATTACAGCACAATGGCCAATCCCCGCGTTGAAGAAATCGTAGACGAGCCGGAGAAGAGGGCCCCTGAGGTCGAGGATGCCGAGTCCAGCGACGAGTCCGAGGCTGAGGGTGGTGAGGCCACCATTCCCGCCGGATCCTCCGTCGCCGTTCACTCCCGCAACGAGAAAAAGGCTCGCAAGGCCATTGCCAAGCTTGGATTGAAGCACGTCGAGGGCATCACAAGGGTCACCCTCCGCCGACCGAAGAACGTGAGTGCATCGCGAGATTTATGGCGGGGGCGGTCGGGCGACACCCCAGGAACACGCACCGCCAGTATCTAGCCATGCCTAACGTGTGAGACAGATCCTCTTCGTCATCAACAACCCTGAAGTCTACAAGTCCCCCTCCAGCAACACCTACATGTAAGGAGACACCTGCCGTGACTATGCACTGGGTGCTGACACGTCCATAGCATCTTCGGTGAGGCCAAGATTGAGGACTTGAACTCCCAGGCCCAAGCCTCCGCTGCTCAGCAGCTTGCCGCAGCCGAAGCCGCCTCCCACGAGCACGCCGGTCACGACCACGACCACGACCACGACCACGGCAAGGCCGTTGAGGAGAAGAAGGAAGAGGAGGAGGACGAGGGTGAGGAGGTCGACGATTCCGGACTGGAAGCCAAGGACATTGAGCTTGTCATGCAGCAGGCCAACGTCTCCCGGAAGAAGGCTGTCAAGGCGCTGAAGGAGAACGACAACGATATCGTCAACTCCATCATGGCTCTCAGCTTATAGTTCGACGTCTTCCGATCAGTGGGGGGTCATCTAGGACCATGGTTGACTTCATTTCTTCCATCTCTGCATAAAATGATTTAATACAGAGGATCATGGAGAAAAGCGACCATTGTGATGTATCACTGTATACAGAGGCTCAGCGAGTTGATATCTAAAACATTATGAATTCTTAAAAGCTATGCATATATTTGATTCCCCGCATTTACTGCTGAGTAGCTCAACATAGTGCGCATGATGATCTCCCACACTGTGAACCCACCGCTTACATAATTGAATCGTGCCAAGCTCTTCCCGAGGTCGGTTTCGCGCCTGCGGAAGAACTTCACCTCGCACTCTCAACCCCATCCCCACCCTAACCCGTCTCGATCCATCACAATGGCTGTCGGAGTACGTTCTACCTCTTCTTCAGCGTTTTCCGGAGCTCTGGCAGGGACCATTGGCACTTGTCCCGGCTCTCCTGTCCCGAACTCCGTCCCATCTTCAATGATCAAGAAAAACTAACTCACCCATCAATTACAGCGCAGCGCCGCTCTCAAGCTCGACTGGACCAAGATTGGCACGCAGCTGGGCCTCAAGGGCAGCACTGCAGCCTCTCTCCAGGCCTTCAAGAAGCGCAACGATGACGCGCGCCGCAAAGTCCAGATTCTCTCCGAGCAGCCCCAGACCGTAGACTTCGGCCACTACCGCTCCGTCCTCAAGAACACCGCCATCGTCGACGAGATCGAGAAGAGCTTCAATGCCTTCAAGCCCCAGACCTACGATGTGAACAGGCAGATCAAGGCCATCGAGGCGTTCGAGGCCCAGGCCGTGAAGAGCGCTGAGGAGACCAAGAGCGTGGTTGACCAGGAGTTGAGGGATTTGCAGAAGACGCTGAAGAACATTGAGGAGGCCAGGCCTTTCTCTGACCTCACCGTGGTATGTGGTGGAAACTTAGGTTGGTTGGGACAAAGTCGATTAACGATCGCGCACAGGACGAGGTTGCTGCTGCTCAGCCCGATATTGACAAGCGCACCGAGCAGCTCGTGTCGAAGGGCCGCTGGCACGTTCCGGGCTACAAGGCGAGTCTCTTCTTATTCAATGCCCCTCTAGTTCAGTATTAACCTTTGCGCAGGAGAAATTCGGCGATTTGTCCGTTCTATAGACAGTTTTCTCATATTGCCAACATTACCCCGATTCGGCTTGTACTACGTATTGTGAATAGCGTCAAGGTCTCAATGGCATTTTAAAACAGATTTCGTGTTTACAACTCGCCCGATACCGCACTTCGTGCCCCATAGGATTCGGCTAGGCAGCTTGGTGTAGACCTGATTTACTAACATCATAACTCACATCACTCATGAACGATGCTGGGTTGGCTTAGATGCCTCTATATCTGGAATGTTTTGCGTCCGAAAATGGTCGCCTCCAAGCCAGCAAAATCTTGGCACCGGAGATTCTAGATCCGCGACTAATCTATGTTTATTACATAACGTTATTCATAAAGAGTAGAAAAAAATAAGGATTACCTATACGTATAGGAAACTGCTCTCTGAGAAAAAGGGTAGGCCAAGAGCGAGCACACTGTGCCAAGGATTCACGGATTAACGCATACAATAGATTGTGCGGCTGAAGGTAGACGGGATGATACCCCCTTGGCATTGTCACTCAGCTCAACTTCACTTCTGACATTGAACACGTGTGCAAGACAACGTCGACCTTCAGTATCTCTGTACTAGCCGGAAACCCGCTCTAGAATATCGGCGGATGGCCGCGGCAGCTCTCTATACAGCATTGGACCAAACGAAGAAGCAGATAAGGCTGCTGTCATTCAAATGGGAAGCTGACGGCGAACTGGTCATGAAGACCTACGACAACCCCTGGCCTTTGTACGCGGCGTTGAGCTATACGTGGGGCCCGGCTGGCGACGAACGACCTCTTCGGATCAATGGTCATGAACACCCGGCTCGTTCTAACTTGAGATCAGCTCTGAGTGCTATCAGACAACATGCGACCAGCGAAGATGCTGCGGCCGACGAGCTTGGCCTTCGGTCCGCCCCGGAGACTGTGAATGAACATCGTCACGAAGCCTCTGGCTCTTTTGGTATGCTGTGGATTGATGCAATTTGTATCGATCAGTCCGATGAAACCGACAAGGCATACCAAGTCTGCATGATGAGCGACATTTACAGCAAAGCCGACGCGGTTTTAGTCTGGCTTGGTACCGACCGGCAGGACGCTCTCGCTGGTATTCGAACACTTGACGAGCGCCGATGGCAAGGCGAATGGCTTTTGGGCGTGGAGCGGTACGACAGCGCTATTGCGCCTTTCTTCACTGCATCCCACTGGTCGAGAGCTTGGATCGTGCAAGAGTTTCTGCTGGCTCGCAACCCGGTCTTCGTGGCTGGCAAGCATATATTGCCCTTTCCCAAGTACAAAGACGTTTTGGATATGGTCAACGGACGGATGTTCCTTCAACCGGGGTACGCTCACGACGTTGTGTACGAGCGCATTCGTCACCAAAAATATAAAGAACGAGAGCAGGGGCCGCTGACGCCAAAGGCACTCGAGCATGCGATCATAGCATTTACAGACTGGGAATGTTATAATCCTCTTGACAAAGTGTACTCCTTGTTTGGTCTGTTCTCCGGCGACTTCACGTACGAGCTGAGCCGCGATGGCGTGACTGGGAGGGTTGATCTGCGAGCGGATTACTCGGTAACCCCAGAACAATTGTACAGCAAGCTTTATTGGTATCTACAGCCTGCTGGGTACCCTGACGCGCTTGAAAACCTGACACCGGTGTTACTAGGAAAGCCGGGGCACAGGTGGAGGCACGGTACGGCGTTCAGTGAAGAGCACGACCCTGATAATGTTGAGCTACCTGCCTCCCCATGATCCATCAAGTTTTCGAAGGTCGCTTTGCTGAGATGAAGACGGACGGTGCCATTTCGAGCATGAGTGTCCGAGCCTAGTCCATCGACTCACATAGATCTTTACTACGGTATAAAATACACCACCAGCGTTTTCAACAGTCAGTCACGCCGTAACTCAGCACCTGTATTCTCTATCTACGGTGGAGGATTGCGCCAGTTCCTGCCTGTACTACATACAGATTTAGCACCTGCGGACCGTAGTAGCAGCGGCTTATTTCTAAGAGTTGAAGCTACTGTACAGTAAGGTTACGGAGGTGCGGTCAGCTATAGTACGCCTAGCCTATAGTAATACAACGCGTACACATTACAAACATACACGTAAAAAACTGCTCTCTCTGCGCCCTCCTTAAACAATATGTGAGCTCTCACAATATTCGGCTTAGGGCACTGTCGGGTGGCACCTACTACTGCAAGCCAGCCGCTGCAACACTAAGCCTCCAGCCAGTTAGCAGTTACAGCAGCTACAGAAGCCTATCTACAGCTACTAACTGTACAACCTACGGCTGACCCTATAGGCAGCCCTTGACTGCTTACTTAAGCCGTACTCTGTAGCGGATACGGGCGGGCATGCGGCCCGTTGAAAACGCTGTACACCATTTCACGGACTCGAAACCGGGAATGCACAGACATGGAGAGAAAACGATAATATTTCTTGTCTGATTACAACTATGATTACATACAAGCATGCAATACGTTCGTCATTCATTCTCTCGTCATTAACATTCTAAAGGTGTTCAGGACCCAGGCGACTTAGTTTTCGTACTTCTGCTGCTCCGGCCGATCCTTCGGCCCGGCATATGGGAGATCTGATCGTTTCGGAGGGGATACAACGCGCGGACCTGAGGCAGGTTGCGACGTCGGGGTATATTGCGGAACAGGTCGCCCATGGAGAAATCGCGGAAGCGCGACAAGTGGTGAAAACGAACGTCGAGCAGGTTGCGAAGGTAAGGCAGACGGTGAAGAGGAAGCATCTTCCAGATCTGAGCCAGACGGCGTAGCTGAAGCAGGTTGCGAAGGTAAGGCAGACGGTGAAGATGAAGCATCTTCCGCATCTGAGCCAGACGGCGTAGCTGAAGCAGGTTGCGAAGGTAAGGCAGACGGTGAAGAGT
>JAFHBW010000446.1:0-19491 GCA_019022765.1 Westerdykella sp. P71
CAACGGGCGCTACAGGGCTTGTGTACAGTCGATCGAACGAGAGGCTCAATTTTCCCTGTGCTATGGTCGTATGTGATTGAACTGGAATGACTTTAGATTATAAAGCAGTTGTGGAGGAAATACTACTGGAATCCGAAAGAAAGAGAGATCCCGATACTATACGGCCGAGCGAGAACGAGCGTGCCACCGAGCTCTTGCTCTTCTCACTCTGTCACGTCTCCTTTTGGCGCCTGATCCTGGGAGAGCCGGTTCCAGAGTGTCTTTATTGACAATTCCCGTGCTCCAGCAGGTTGGCTTGTTTTGTTGATTTTGGATCTGGAGATAACAAGCTAAGAGAACGTCAGTACGTAATATAGTGGTACTACACGAGGGGATCTCTACCTTGCGCGAACTTCATCAAACAGTCGGCGCACAGTTCTGTGTGTATTTGCAGTTCCGCAAACTTGTCTTTTATCACCATGCAGACTACCCATCCGTATACCTTCTTCTTCAATGTTAGTTCACCAAAATCCACGATCGGCGTGGAAACATGTGCTTACACCTCCTGGTCCATCCGTCACACGCGCCCCTCGAGAGGTGGGGTGAAGCAAACCACCAGCGACGTGAAGCAACTATATAATGTCAGCTAGGACATCTTGCAGGCCCCGAGGCATTATACTTCATGAAGAACAGTGGTGGTAGTCCCACGAATCAAGTCCAACATATTCTTGTTACCATCAAACCCACTTTGCTTGATTTCAGACAACCAGCGACTGTCAAAATCGCCGTTGGTGGCCGGGTTGACAGCATCATTATGCACGAAAATGTGTGCTTGGTCGCTAAAGTCCTTCCTTGGTGCATCCGGTGCCCACCCTAGGAAATGTTAGTGCTTGATCTCTCTAAAGAACCCTCGAAAGATAAATTCCTCACCCAGGACTGCGAACGACTCGCTGTCTCCTGGCTTCTTTCCTAATCTGCGGTCTTCGGCATCTTGATCTAGGATGGCTGAAACCCTCTCCCCAGTGCCCTTGTTCGTAAACAGCGTGTCGTGCCATTGTGGACCGGTAGCATCAGATGTCTCCATCTTTATATCTTGCAGAGCGCCGTTACAGTAGATGGTCACTGGATGCAAGATTAACAGGCGACAACATGGATGCTAGAGAGCCACGCACCATGATAGTTCGGGTCGGTGCTCATTGCCTTCAGGCGTGCGAACGTGCTTGTCACGAATTCCTTCGCTTCGGGCTTCAGTAGAGGATCATATGCCCCGCGAAATGCCACCTCGCTATCGCCGAGTTTTCCAGTATTCAAACCATTGAGGGCAGCTGGGATTGGTGAGCAGGGTATCCTCAAAATTCAGGGTTTCATCGTTTACGAACCGTCTGTTGCGTCGAGCGCTTCTTTGAGGCCCTGTTCAAGCCTTCGTTGGTCGCCCTCCGTACATCGATCTATCTTAATAAGGGCCAATACTTGGGAGGCAAGTAGCAGAAGCAGTGAACAGTATTGAATGGAGGGATGCATGGTGATTCAGTGCTTTCAATGACGGACTCATAGAGATTCTTCGAGTTGGAAGCGAAGATACGCTCATATATGCACCAAATTAGATACTGCTGCAACTTTAAGACTCGATTTTGGGGTAGGCGCCCGTGTCCTGAACTGCCTCACTCGCTCCTGAGCCTCCGTCAGTGAGACCAACACTCCTTCGTTGCTGATGGGCTCCTAAGCTCACTCTATACGAGATCGCACTGCAGCTGCGGCCTTCTATTACAACCGCTTTCATGATATGCGGAAATTGTTATTGGGGGTGTATTTCCTTGGCCCATCAAGGGTATACTCCTCATCCACAGCGTCTAAAATGCAAGCAAAACCGCCACATGGAGTGGCCCAAGTAAGCTTTCATGTCAGCCGCATAAGCGTTTGCACCCGTTGCGTATTAGCGGCCGCTGGCTGGGGTGGCTGTGCTTATGGGGGCGGGATCAGTGGACCACAACAGAGGTACCATACAGATATCGGTCACAAGAGAGGGGCCAAGATTACGTGATAGGCTAGAATCCAGCGGATGATCATGGTCGAAGAGCTCGTAACGCCGTTTCAAACTGCATCCTGTTTTCTAGAATGGCGTCAATTGGACCCCAGAGGTGCCTATCCGCGGTTAGGACCGATCCTCTAAATCCCCTGGACGGCAATTGGGGGTCATCGTTTCAAAGATGGGTTGAGCGTGTCAGTGGGAGTTGGTAACGTGAGAGGGGTCGAGGGAATACGCGATGAATGAAAATGCGACACGGTCAGAGCAGACAGATAGCCGCGCGACATGTGTTGCCAAATTCCGGATCATAAACCGTGTTGAAGTCCTTGTGGAAATTCCTTCAAAGCTTTCCGGACCTCGTCATCGTGGTACAGAGTATTGTCATTGGCGTTCTATTTCTTTCCATTCTGACCACCCCTCCCTCAAACACTCGGCAGCGGACCCTACAGGGTGGCGAGATCAGCCAAAGACTGTGACATCTTGGGAGTTGCTATGCGGTGCTTAGTGGGGAGAGCTCCTCAGGAAATACTAACATTTCACAAGGCCCAACTCCCGTAGGTCCGGACATGGCAGTTCAAACTGTTGTATCATGTATCGGGCATGAACGTCTTCCTTGGGAAGTTGGGTCAGACCTTGCATCCACATATAGGGGCACCGTAGACCATTATTATGGCAGTGTTGCGGAGCCAGATTGTTTAATGTGCGAAAACCGCACTAGGTGTGGGTGCAGATAGGGACGATCTCCAGAAGCGCTTCATTTCCCGAAGACACACTGGGTCTCTTGGGAGACGTCGCTGAGCAAGCCATTTTCCCGGGGTCCGCCAGAGTTCTCTCCGCCTCCGTTCCCAGCAGAAATATTCGCAGCTGTGACTACTGAATGAGCATAAGATCCTCCATGGCCATCTCGGACCACTATTTCAAATCTTGAGGAATGGTCGTGGGCGAAGATACTGAAGATATGTTGGAACGTGGTAAGATGAAGATGAGATGGATAACGGCTATGAAATCTATCTGTGCTGTGAAACGAACATCAACAAAAGAAATAGGTCGACTGACCTCTAACAATCGGGAAAAATCTAACTGTCTATACATGAGATCTATGGAAGATGCAAGAAAGGAAACCCAAAAATTATCTCTGAACTCCGTATCATTCCTCTAATCCCTTATGAAATGACCGCCCTATACTCCAGGCTGGAAAGCAGCAAGAAAGCAGCGACCATGCGGAGTGACTGTCACTCCCGCGTCTCCCCTTCCGTCAATGCGACCTTGCCGCGCCCGCGGACTTCTGAAGGAAAATATCGATAGCGTCGGCGACGAGTTTCCCAGTCTTCTTGATCTGTTTTTTGTATGTTAGCTGATCATGTCTCGTTGCATCGTACGGGGGCTATGGCAATACTCACGCGAGGCTGGTTCATGCACGTGAAGTGATTACCCTCCGTTGGGTGACATTCGCAGTCTCCAAGCAGCCTGTCCCAACCCTTAGGACCAAAGGATGTGCGCTTTCCAGTCAACCAATCTCGGTTGATGCCCACCTTTTCCCCGTTTCCTGAAAACACTGTTGACGCCTCCTTGACCTTTTCACTCAGCTGTTCGAACAGCCCTTGTTCCGACCAGATGACATATGTATGCAAAGGTCGTTGATGGGGCGCGAGAGGAATCGGCTCGTAGGAGCTGGCAGCTCGTACACAGCCAACGATATGCTGCTTCTGCCCATACGGCATCGGCGTATCCGGTCCACCACCTCGCGTGGGAATGCCGACGAAAATCCCGGTTTCCTCGAGGATTTCCATGGTAAGGTCCGGAATCCCTTCCATCTTGTGCGGGCAGGGGCTATCAATGAGCACGACTCCCTCGACGCGCTCTCCGAGATTGATAAGCTGAACTGTCGTTTCGTATGCGTAGATACCGCCGATTGACCAGCCCCCGAGGTAGTAGGGGCCATGCGGCCACTTGGCGCGGATAGCGGCGACATAGACTTCGCAGATTTCTTCAATGGAACATGTGAAATCCTCTGGACAATTCAGAAAGGGCGATTCCACTCCGAACACGGGCAAATGCGATGGAAACTGCGGGAAATAAAGGTACGAAGCCGCGGACCCTGCCCCGTCAGCAATCAAGAAGAGCGGGGTATGTCCGCTCTTTGGGTTTCCTTGAAGGAGCACTACATTGCTCTTGTACTTGTCTGCTCGGAACTTCGAAGGAGTGGCTTGTTGTTTGGGCATGGGCGAAGCAGGATGCTGCTGGGGAACGACGGGGGGAAGAGAAGGTGCCTGCTTGGTGGTAGACTTCCCCAACGCTTTGCGCAGAGCCGAAATGGTGGGATACTCCAAGAAGAGAGAAGCCGGAAGCTGTTCACCCGTCTGCTCGGCGACCGCGCCGAGCACGGCGATGGTCATGATCGAATCCACGCCCAGGTCGAGGAAGTCTGCGTCGAGATCAATCTCGTCCTCGGCGAACCCAGCCTCCTTGGCGATGGTTGCAAGCACGATATCCACGATGTCGGGTTCATTATCTCCTTCGTTGGAAACCGAGGTCGCGGAAGATGCGCCACTCTCGTCGCCATCCTCTTCATCCGACGAGCTGTCTGAACTTGATGCTTCCACGACATCGGTGTCGTACGTGTTCTGGAAGTATTCGCGCAATTGCGAGACCGTTTCACACTGTGTGAAGAGCGTCAGAGGCAGATCCAGTTCGAGATCGTCCTTCAGCTTGCCACCGATGGAAATTGTCATTATGGAATCAACTCCAAGATCCAAGAAGGCCGCCTCATCAACAAGCTCTTCCAGTCCTACCCCAACTTCATTCGCGATGACCTGGAGGACTTTCGGGAAAATGCTCGTAGGTTGGGCCACCGTTTTCTTCCTGGGGAGTGGCGATTGGGTCTGCTTCGCCGGTCTGGCGACTGTTTGCGATGCACGACCGATGTTGTCCTTTTGCACTGGAGCCGGGCTAGGACTCAACGGCTTGTCAGTCGCCACGGGGAGATTCCGACCAGTCAGATTGCGACTACCTGGCAAGACCTTGTGGAGGTTGTCCTTCTTGACTTCGTGGAATTTCACGCCCGTAGCCACTGCGATGACTTCGTCGCCATCGAACATCCATGCGTCGCCGAGCCACAGGCCGGGGCTATCGGATTGCTGCATCCGAGTATAGCACTGGTATTCTGTCTTCTGGGATAGCGCCTTGGCTACCTTCAAACTCTCCCAGCCTGTCGATAGGAAGACAAGAGATGGAGGCGTATTGGTGCTGCCGTTGAGGACGAATCCCGGCACTTGGGCGATTGGATCGATCCAGCAAGGGTCGCATGTGAAGTCTACGCCTGAAGGTGTCTCCCTGAACCTGACCTTGGCAACGGCTTCATGGCGGATGGGATCCACCACGAATTCTTTTATCGCCTGGTAGGGTTCGGGATAGTCCACAATCTCGGAGAAGATCTTGTAAACTACGGCTGAGCGGAGGCTGTCGATGGTTCCTTCGGCGGCGGCCGTTCGCAAGTGAGCAATCCTATCCGAGACAAGATAGCTATTGCGCTGCCACGAACGTGCCCATTGCGCGCCGTCTCCGAATTCCACCACGCAATTGGCATGTTTCTGAGTAACGGAGCCGAGCTGGGAGCTAACACTCATCTTGATGAGATCGGTGCCAGCAGCCTTGGTCGCATGGAGTCGGACAACGTGGCCTTCGACAGCGGCACCCAACAGCAGTGGCCGGAAAATCTCAAAATCGCGGACATTCATGGCGGGGACCGACTTCGACGGATAGACTTTGCCGTAGATGTACTGGGCGGCTGTAAGGGCCATCTCCGTGTACACGGCACTGGGGCAGAGTCCGATGCCGTTGACGTAGTGACCGGAAATCAACTCGTGTAAGGGAGGATGATTCAGCGCAGACGCGAAATTCACCGACGCGGTCTCCGTGTCGAAGGTTTCAGACTCGACCTGCTGCAGGCAAGTCGACAAGAACTTGGCTGGAGCGGGTGCCACTGGCGACGATGCCATGATCTTCGCTGGCTCCGCGCAGCGATGGTGGTTCTTCTCCAGGGCCCAGGTCCCTTCATACTGCATCCAATAATTCTTGAGGTCGAATGCGTACGTGGGAAGGTCAACCATCTGAAGAGCTCCCATGTATTCCTGATGATACTTCTTCCAGTCCACTTGGATGCCGGCGGCGTATGCTTGTGCAAGCACCTTGCTGGTCGTCTTCCAAGAATCTTCCTTTTTGCCGCGAAGGCTTGAGGCGATTATGGACTGGGGTTCTCTCAGCATCGATTTGATCAAGCCAGCACACGTCGCGTCCGGGCCATGTTCAAGCCAGAATGCTTTGGGATAGGCGACTTGCACCGTGTTGACGGCCGCAACAAAGTCCACCGCTTCTCTTGTCTGGCGCATAAGATACTTTGGCGAGAATGTACCCGACGACGTGACAGTCTCTCCCAGCAATGTGGAGACGACAGGCGTCTTGGGGGCGTTGAAGCACACGCCGTTTGCGAGCTGCTCGAAGTCGGCGAGCAGGGCGTCCATCTGAGACGAATGGAAGGCGTATGGCAGGTTCAATTTCGTCGTCTTAATATTGGCGGTCGCGCAAACCGTGTTGAAAGCTTCGAATGTACCAGCGGCCATGGTCACAACGGTCGACTCGGTCGCGTTGATGCATGAAATCTGGCAAGACTGACTCAATTGCGCAGATTGGAGGAGTTGGCCCACGCGGTCCTTGCTGACATTGACGACCACCATGACATGGCTGTTCTTCTCGCAGTGCTTCTCCAACAATTTGGCACGATTGCCAACGAGGAAAAACGCGTCGGCAACGGAGAGCACGCCAGCCACGGTCAAGGCCACGTACTCTCCGATACTATGGCCCATGACCAACTCGGGCTTGACGCCCCAAGTCATCCAGAGTCGAGCGAGTGACAACCCGAGAGATAACAGTGCACAGTGGACTTTTACCGGCGAAGCCGTTTCCAGGTCTGTGGAAGAATCGGTCATGAAGTCGAGGAAAGATGGCAACCCGAGTGCAGTGCAAACGGCGTCGTCCTGCAGGACCAGTTCACGGAAGGTTGAGCTGGTGTCGAACAGGTGCTTTCCCATACCAGCGTATTGTAAGCCTTGGCCCGCGAAGCTGAATATCACCGGCATCTTTTCTCCGATTTGCGACGGCTTGCCTGTGGCGGAAAGGTCTTTCGACAAGGTCTGCAAAAGGTCATTGATGTCCGACGCGACGTACACAGCGCGAATAGGATGTTGCATCCTCCTCGCTGTGGTGGTATATGCGACGTCTGAAATATTGGCGTCCGGGTGAGCGGAGAGGTAGGCATGCAGGCGCTTTTGATTCTCCCGAAACGAGTAAGCGGTTTTGGCAGAGACGGTGATGATGTGGTGGGATCGTGGGTCGGTGCCGTTGACGACGCGTTCCGGAGGCTCTTCAATGACAAGGGATGTGTTGCCGCCCTGGAAAAGATAAATTAGTTTTCATACATTGAATCTAGCGCATTGTTTGCGTGAGGAAAGAAAGGACTTACCGTGGCACCGAAGTTGTTGATCCAAACTCTTCGCTTGCCGTCGTTGCCAGGTTCAAACTTCTCCACTGATCGGGCGATGCGGATATTTTTCTCCTCAAGAGGTGGGAACTTGTGGTTGATTCGGGTCTTGATTCCCGCATGAGGAGGGATTATGCCCTCGCGGAGCATGAGTAACGCTTTGATCGTCGAGGTGATACCGGCAGCCTGAGTGAAGTTAGCACAGGCTCACGGGGCAGTCTGTAGGAAGTGGTACTTACTCCTTCGCTGTGCCCGACATTTGATTTCACTGCTCCAATATACAACGGGTGGTTCGCCGATCTTTCGCTGCCAAATGTTTCGATAACGCTGCTGAGTTCGATTGTATCTCCAGCCTGGGTACCAGTACCATGCATTTCTATGTACGATACGGCTTCAGGTGACAGCTTGGCATCTTTCAGGACCTTACTGAAGAGCTTTTGCTGAGTTTGAGCATGAGGCAGGGTAATCGAGGCGGCGTAAGCGGAATGATTCGTGCTGGCACCTCGAATGACGCCCCGGATTGGGTCCCCAGCGGCGATAGCGTCTGAGAGTCGCTTGAGCACTACAGCGCCAATAGCGTCTCCACGGCAGTATCCATCGGCGCCGTCGTCGAATGTTTTGCAGGAACCAGTGGGAGAAAGGAAGCCGCCCCGACTCAAGCCGGCGTAGAGATTCGGGCCGGTCATGATGGTTGCCCCTCCAGCGACAGCCATGCTGCACTTCCCCGACAGAAGTGCCTGGCAAGCGAGGTCAATCGCTGCCGCACTTGACGAGCATGCTGTGTCCAGGGCGAAGGATGGGCCTTCCCATTTGAAATGGTAGTTCAGGCGACCGGAGACAAATGCCCGCAGTCCTCCCGTAACGTAGTAAACGTCGATGTCCTGGCTGCTGTTGTACTCGCTGTAATCGTTCGTGGAGACGCCAACGTAGGTTCCAACGTTCATGGATTCGAACGTCCCGTCATGGACATATCCAGCCGATTCGAGAGCTTCGTATGTCACCATCAACAGCAAGCGCTGATTCGGGTCCGTCTGGGCGGCCTCGCGCGGCGACATATTGAAGAGGCGTGTATCGAACATGCCAGGGTTATCAATGAAGCACCCATAGGCCGAAAGCGTGCTGTTCTTGATTTTTCCCGAAGGGTCACAGTGGCTAGCGGCATCGAAACGATCCGCTGGAACCTGTCATACACCCCGTCAGATATGTCTGCTCCTGTGCACCCGTTCGACATGGATGGCACTCACCTTTGTGTGAACGTCTTGGCCGGACTTAATGACATTCCAGAAATCTTCAAGGGTGTCGCCCCCAGGGAAACGTCCTGACATACCCACAATCGCGATTGCGTCTGGGTCCACTCCAAGCGTTGCATCGTCGCCCAATGTTCTGGCTTGTCCATCCTTGTCGACGGTGACAGTCTTTCCCTTGCTGGTGAGGGCCCGGTTTATTGTCTGTGTGAAGCCACATGGCACGAACGGAATAAGCGTGACTTCAGTTCCATCCACATCCGCTCCAAGGGATTGTATGAGAATGTCGAGACGAAGAGGAAGTTGCAAAATGTCCTCAAGAGCCCACTCAAGAGCGGTTCTTAAAGACCAAGTACTAGCAACATTACCGGAGCTTGTCGAGATGAGCCTGCAATTTTTCCGGAGAGGCAGGTTCCAGTGTGTTGCGTTGCCTAGAATGTTTGCAATATGAGGAGCCCTTAGATGAGAAGCGTGATATGCCGCTGTGATACCGAGTTTACTTGACGTATAGGACGCGAGTTCGGTGTTGTGTTCGAGAAGTAAAGCGATGGAAGACGGCGGGCCGCTAATGGTTACCCCCGATCCATCTGCAATGGCACTAATGTATACTTTCCGATGTTGGGGGAGACCCTGGCTGGTGGTTAGCCCTACATTCAGCCGTATATTATCTGCCATGATGGGCTTACCTTCGCATCGTTGAACGTATCCAGCATCGTTTGGGCCGTGTCGACGGCCAGTTTGCTAACGCAAAGAGTCCAATCTTGAGAACCACGTTCAATCTCATCAGACCGTCTTTGGGCCTCGATCCCGATGCGTATGGATAAAGACACAACCTCGCGGCTCATCTGAATGAGTTGAGCAACAGAGGTAGCAGTTGCAAAAGCGGCGGCCGGGATGAGGCCGGTGCATAACCCCACAACATGCTGAATAGAGGCAGTGTCCGCGAAAAGACCTGGGTCGCGCTCAGCGCGTAGGATGGCGGAACCTAGCTGTGCGATACAAAGCAGCGCAGAAGTGACCACGGTGCTCGTCTCCCCTTGTTGAGAATGCTGCTCTGCTAAATCGAGAGCGGTGATAGAAGATGTCGGAGCACCTAAATCTTCAGCGTACTCGTGGAGAGCCAGAGAGCTATGCTCAAGGAAGCTCTTCAAAGCACCCGACAGTCGAGACTGGTCGTACAACTCTTTGACTGCCCGCGCTGGCCGGAACGTCTGGTCACCGAAAAGGAGTACACGTGTTGGAGACATGCCTGCAATAACGACGGCGGTGGACTTCTAAAACACATGAGTGACCCGGAGGTCCAAAGAGAAAGGAAGTTGAATGTTGACAAGTAGCGCTGTAGGGTCAATGGCTCCTTACAAGTCCCCCTTTATAAAGTATGTGCTTTGACGTCGAACGCTCGAGTCTCTATACGCTTCTACGTCAATTCCCCTTCACTTCTCCATAATCTCCGAATTCGTGTTGGTGGCCATAGCTGAACGACGGTTTGTGGCGCATCCTACGCTGGCTTCGTCGCTGCCCGATCGCGAATCTTGCGGTGTGAGAGTGACAACCTACCATGGAAGCTCGTGGCTTCAAGCCACTAGGCATTCATTGGTCCGAGGGATGGGTTTTGGAAGATAAGAACCCACAACAGCTCGCATAAGGACCGTCGGGGACTTAACACATTAGAGAAGGGTAAAAGGTACATCGTACTGCTGACTCGGCTCCACTTCGGCACAGACATCCCACTGACTTCTAGAAGCACGATTAGAGGCAGAATGATGGAACATTTTCTATCTACAGCTAGATCGGTCCGTTGCATACGGTTTTGGTGGTCTATGGCTCGATATTTCGTAACTTCCATACGGGAACGGCGTTTCTGATGCGAGTCTGATTCGAACCATCCAGCTCCTTTGATATGCTGGGGGGCCGGTCCAGGAGTCGCAATTGGGAATGGCTTCCGGGGTGTTGTAGCTTCCCCAGTACTGGAAATATGCCAGTGTGGCTGCAGCCTACACCGATTGTGAACCTCATGTAGACTCTATTGAGCGCAGCAGAATTTGTTCACATGTTTAGAGCCTATCCTTGATAGATTTTAAGAGTAAGTACTTGAGCATAACATATTTCGTGAGATTCCGTCCATCCCACTCTCCGCACCATGGCACAGTGCGACTGGCTCAGTGACTCTGCGCGCCTGGCAGTATCTTACTCTGTCTATCTACCCACCCCACGCTACGGAGTATAGAAGTTTCAAGGTTCAAGCCAACGATAGTCACCGAATACGCATAGATCCACTACAAAACCCAATTCCCGGACCCCCGTGACCCAGACCGCCGTTGCCGGGGATTCCGGGTCAGAACTATCGCATGGTTTGAATGAACTGCATGATTAACGAGATTTATTATCTTAGGAAATCTACGCTTCGACCCCATATGGGAACGGGGTCCACGAAGCGTTGCAGTAGTCCGCATCTCGCCAGCTGCAATGACCGTCAATGGGTACTTAACCTGTCTGGAATCGGTCGGCCTCGTAAGCGAAACGATTAGAACACGAAGAATAATGGGTCCTATCTCAAATATATCCGCCTATCCGAGCCTAGTGGGGAAGGTACATACACTTGATTCCCGCAGGCTACCAGCTCCGATGGAAAGCGTGAAGATCAGTCAGCCTCCTTTCCTGTATTGTATAAGCTCACAACTTTAAGCCAATTAAGAGTTGTGAAAATGCTTATTGCCTAATTTTAATGCCGTGTTTGATCACCCGTTGTAGAAGTAAGCTAACTTGGCACAGTTTAGGTTTTCTAATCCTTGCGACCCCCTGCGACCCCCTGTTTTTTCCATCGGGATTCGGAGCTGACAAGAGGCGGTACATCAACTTATAGTGGGTCGTTATAAGCGCCGACACGGCCTTTGCCGCTGCTGCGTAGCACGGAGGAGCCTCGGGAGATCTAGAATCAAACAGCTGAGACGTTGATGGCGGCTATTTTTCTTTTTCCATCGCTACCAGAATAGGTTAATGTTGTAACCGCTGTGATCGCGTCAGGAGAGATCCCACCCAGCTGCTGATGCCGGGCTGATGGCGCTGATGCCGGGCTGATGGCGGTGATGGCGGTGATGGCGGCGATGGCGGTGATGGTGCCGCCGGGCTGATGGTGCCCGCGGCCAGCTGATAATGCCTGCGTAGATTCCTAGTAGTCCAAGGTAGGAGCGGCTTCGTTCGAACACAAGCAAGATTCGAATCTAGAATTTTCTAGTTCTTTCTAATAATGGTTAGCGAAAACCATAGCGACATGCCGGCCCGTTAGCTTTCGTTGAAGTTGCTTTGGGAAGGCATTCATTGTGAAACAACAGAGTTCTACTACTTCTTCTCTATCTTACTCCTAGAAGTGAACGAGTGGGTGGTTTAATACAATAGAGTTCGAAAAATAGGGAGCCTAGGAGATTGATTAAAGTAGATTGAAGCGCTGAAATATACAAACTGCAGTAACTACAAAGGAAATGGACTGTTCTATGTCCCAATAATGTTCTGTGATAGAAAAGTTCTTTTATTAGACTGCTCGAAACAGGCAGTCAACATGGTTGATCGTCCGCCGCTCAGGTTGACTATGTGCGAATTCAATCCCCTTGCATGACATTGATGATATCTTGGACGTTCACTACTTTGACAGCGGAATTCCCTCCGCTGCTAAGCGACGTCTCCGGACGAAACCAAAGGTGGCCAACACCATCCAGACCACCCACCAGGAGAAGAGAACGGGCAAGGCTTGATATACCTTGGTGAAGCTTCCTGACCACACATTCCAAAGCATCTGTAGAGTCTCGAACGCAGGCAGACTTTGGCTCCACCGATAGAACCCGGGGGTTACCTCGAAAGGACTATTGGCGCTCGTGATACTGAGGAATAGGAACGTGACGATAATGAATGGCATGGCGGCTATAGGGAGAAAGGCGGTGGCGGTGTCCCACATAAGATAGTATATGTGCTTCATGAACCACAGGAGCATCCAGGTTTCGCCGAAGACTTTGCCTGGGACCTCCCACGTTTCTCGGAATGCCCATATGTATCCTGTGGTTCCAAGAGCTGATCCACACGCGAAAAGTGCGCCGACTACGAAACGGATTGCGCCAGAGATCTTGGCTGGCCGATGGAAGAGGCCAAACTTCTCGCTGATGCCGTTGAAGGCAACGATAAAGAAGAACTGCTGGACGATGGGGACGGCAAGGGACACAGTGTTGTATAGATTTTTAGTTGCTTGAGAGGCCTCTCTAACGTTGACTGGAGTTGCGCCAATCGGGTTGAGGAAGGCTTGGAGCGCAGTCCTCGAAGCCTGTTGATTTTGGATTTTTGAAAGCACCCCGAGATCGCGTTGCGCATTAGCCATTTGATACGCTGTTTGAGTCGCGCTCGTGAGTTGATGAAGGGCTGGCACGATGATCGCGCCTGAGACGGCAGGATAACGAATCTCGTTCCAAACATAGGCCATGGCCCCGTTGGGGTTGTATTCGGACGAGTTCCCAGCAATCGCGGTCGACAATCGTTGAGACGCCCCAGGCTGGACATAGATTGCTGCCCAGTACTTTTCCTCTCGGACGAGGCCAAGTATATCATCCGCGGATCGGAATTCGGCAGAATTTCGAACAATAAATGTCGGGAAATTTGGTGAAGCAAGGCGCTGGTACGCTCCCAGCATGGCTTGCGCTATCGTGCTGTTGTTGTCGAAATCGACCATAAGGATCCGGATGGCCCTGGACCTAGCAGCCTGCTGGTACATGGACCCGTACAAATAGGACAGATTACCGACGAAGAGGAAAATAACCGCAATAGCAGCGACGAGTGTTGCTACCCAAAATTTTGGATAGTGCATGGTCGTTGACTTGGGGGGTGCCGTTTCGTGCGTGGTGGATTCGGAACTTTTCTCTTCTGCACTCTTGAGCGAACCACTTTCGCCTTGGATTGGAGGAATCTCTGAGATGCCAGGTTCATCTGTAGAAGCCTGCGCCTGCGCTCGCGCCATGATAACGACACAGTGGGGATGGGACGGGGTGATAGAAGAAACCAAAGCGTACGGTTCCTCTCGACTCTCGAGGAGCTGAAGAGGAAGAATGCCGTGAGGAAAGGCGGATACGACGTCTCAGAGCCGGCACGGGATATTGTGTGGCACAGCTGCAGGTAATATGACGCAAGGGCCTATCGGGCTGTTCGGATCCTACCGGTGCTTACACACTTTAGCCACGGAACGACCCTACCACTCCTACTAGGTACTCAAGCGTTCCGATTCCGAAACTAAACCCCTTCGGGCAATTGCGATCCATCTGCAGTTGAGCCCACGTGCCCACCCCTGCAGCTGCAATAAACACTTGCAATCGATAATCCGCGTAGAGAGGGACAGCTTCTCTCCTTTGTTCTCTTCAAATGTTTGTCCCCTACGCCTCATGCAATCTTGTCGACACTCGAACTTTCGCTGGACAATACCCGATACCTAACCGTTCGAAACCATAATTAAGATATCGTTTTCTCAAGATTTTATACTAATAATTATATTCATTAGCGAGAACGTCACTTTTGTGTAGTTGAAACGGCGCTCATAATGCGGGGCCCCGACAACACATAGGAAACACGTTATAGCATAACTAGATAATAAAATGATAGAACTCGTTCCCAGGGGATTGCATCACTCATATGAAGACAGGATTCTGGTTTTCCTTCGCCTAGGCGATAACAAGTACGGAGTCGGTTCTATACCAATAATCTATACGGACAAATGAGAGATCTATGTGCTCGCCACAACTAAATATCCGATCAAACACGGTGCAAAACAAGACTGTATTCATCGAAAACATGGAACCTCTCGTCTCATTTCCCTTTCACTTGTAGGTGTGCTGTCTCATGACCTACTGTTAACCCGCCTGTGCAGATACCAGTCATGCGGAACACCTTCTCCCCGAGGCTTAAACACGGAACTCATCGTGGGCCCCCGCCGGATAGCTGGTGTCCGAGTCTTTGCCCGGGAGCGCGTGGAAAGTGAGCTTGTTGCTCTCCATCTGTCAAAGACATCAGTTGGTTGTTCTGGAATGTTTCGACATAACCTACCTGCCAGGTACCGCCCTTGGTATCAGCGTTCTTCGACCCATAGCACTTGTTCTTCCATTCGGCCATGTGCAAGAGGAACGCGTTGCAGTCGGATTCCTTGACCGTGTAGTCTCCGGTTTTGCGCTTATTATTGATTTCAACTGCGATGTTTGTCAGGAATGCTACTACGTCTGCTGAGGTAGAAAGGTGCATACATTCAACATGGCCTGGTTTATCGTCCTTGAGTCCGACACGTGCCCCGCGCTTATCATCGGACGTGATCGTCGGTGATTCGTGTTTCCAGCGGATGGTATACGATGACTTGTGCCCAGCGGCTATGACCACCGAATTGCCTTTGCGCGCGGTGCCGTTAGTTAGAAGTTACGAAGAGCCAAAATCATCATCTTACCATTGTAGTCGTAGCTAATACGAGCGCAGTACTCCGCTACAGTACTGTTATAACCCCAAAGCTTCTCGCCATTGAAGAATCCGTGGTCTGCCAACGGCATCCATCCTGATCTCGGTCCACAGCTCGAAATGTGGTCCTTGTCCCTTTTGTCCAGACCGCGCGGAGTGGCCATCTCAGCGTTCGACAAAGCGTCGACGTGAAGCCAGCTACCGTCGCGGAGTTGGATGTCCTTTGGCCCGCGCTTCGCCACGTTGGGTAGGATTTTGGGCTTGTCCTCAGCAGCGAGAGAGCGCTTTTCGGCGTTGTCGGCGTCACTGACCGTGATGAAGGTGCCATCTTTGAGCTGAATGACTTCTGGAGAGCGCTTCGTGGCGTCATTCGTGGCGTCACTAATGGTGACGAAGGTGCCATCCTTGAGCTGGATCACCTCCGGCGATCGCTTTACTTCGGAATCTGGAGCGCCATTGGGAGCGGGAGCAGTAGCGGCCAGCGCTACGAGGGAAGCAAGAATGAGCGGAGAGAAATGCATGGTGAAAAATCGAGTGAGGTGGATGCTTTCAACAAGACGAGCTGTTAGATAGGTGGAGCGAGTTATTGATGAAGGAGTTGAGTCGAGTAAAGTTGTAGTGTTCTGGCTTTCAAAGGGCTGCGTCGCTGGCGTTTATATAGACGGTATTTCGCCCAGTACGAACCACGCACCACGGCTCTGGACACTGTGGCATTCATCTTCCTTGTCCAATTGCTCTTGGAGGAGGAATAGACAGATCACTCGAGTTGAAGACGGAGTCCAACCATGTGTTCGCGAGTGGACCGTCATGCTCAGACAGAATCCGTCCCGCCCGAGAAGGAAGAAGGAGGATAGCACGCTGCGGAATTCCCAAGGCTTTGAAGGTTCACTGAATGATATGTCGAATCTGGATTGGTCGCACGTAGATGCCAACGCCAGGCGTTCTGGGTGGGTTCGCCCCCACGTGACTAAAAGCCTCAGCTAAGCCCTGGGCATGTTGGTGATCGACGAGGATCCTGGTGGGATGGAGGCTGGTGCATGTATATCATATCCTGTACTGAGTGTTTCTCACAAGACAATTAACAGTCGCCCTACACCCAACAGCGCGAGGGATGCGCCGAACGGGTCCGATGCTGCGCGCGGGCGTCTTCCTTCTGAAAACTCCTGTTTCGTGTCCACCGACACAGGTAATACCGCACGAGTACCGCACGAGAGGAATGAAGTTGCCATGCCCCTAAGTAAGTAGACAACGTGTCCAGGTCGTTTGGGGTGTATAAAGATGGGCATGCCAATGCGAAAAGAGAACTCAAACCCAACACACACTCTTCTCTACAGTTTTCCTTTATCAATATCCAGCGCCTCATTGACCCCTTCACCTGGTTGCTATCGGATCTCTCATCATAGCTATCTATTTACGATACACTATGCCACGCCTCTCTTCCCTCGTTCTCTTGACTGTCGCCACGCTGCTCCCCTTCTCCGACGCTGCTCCCGCCGAACTCCAGCGCCGCAGGCAGGGAGACCGAAACGATCCCTTTCACATCAATATCGACTGCTCCGGTGGTGGCGAGCGCACCTGCAACGCTGACTGCTTCGTGATCCTCTGTCTAGCGGGACCCAACCCCGTCCAGTACGATGCCAGGAACTCCGCTCAGAATCGTGAGAGGTCCGGCTACTCGAGTGGTCTGCTTCGGGTCCTTGAAAACACGAGACGCTCGTGGGGAATATATATCGCTGAATATATTTTGAACGCCATTGGCCGAAGCCCCGAAGAGACACTGATGGCGAATACGGTGCAGGGCGGCTATGGCGAGATTATTATCCCAGTCGATTCGGCTGGCAATTCATGTAGGCAAAAGCCCCTCTGAGACATGTTCAGAAAAGAAAAGACTTACACGGCTCGATGCTTTCAGTGGTCGGATCGAGAGTCGGTGGGCAGCTCCGCTCAGTCCATGCCGTCGCGGGTGATTGGTACTTCAAATGGTTCACCAACTATGGTTTGCACGCTCCCTATTGCGCGGCGCTGCAGCGTGACGGAGGCCCAGATCACAGCGTCTGCACCAAAAATGGCAAGGACCCCGATGACCCGGCCAATACCGCATTCACAAGTAAGTCATAGCCCCCGGCACCGAGTCTGTCTTGCGGAGCGCTCTTGAAGAGAAAATCCTATCCACGGGCGAGCAGTGGGCATGAGCAAAGCCACCACCAACTTGTTGAGAACTTAGCTAATACCGGACTTACACTTTAGGGAAATATGGGGATACTCCCAACGGACACCCGACCTTCCATATGATGGATGTTGACAAGGGCGATCGGTATATTGGCACTCTATGGGGTGGTACGTAAACCCTCTCTCTGAAGTATTCCATTGAGGGAATCGCTAATCGACGGCATGTTTAGCCCAAGGTTCGACCGGATTCAAGAGAGAAGCCGAAAGTATTGAGCCGCCGGCGGATGACAAACCGTCACAAGACACCAAATAGGCGCACGACTTGCCGCTTGAGTAGAGGACGGGGACGAGCCGGGAGTGGAGGATGCTGGCGACCATCTGATATTTCCTTACTTTGTTTTTGCTGTTAGTTCCTGTCTTTACCGCTTCGTTGTCTTTTTTTCTCTTTTTGTTTCCGTCCGTTTTAGATTTGGGCCAAGACATAAGCGGCATGCGAGGATGCTTAGCGTGCTTAGTGCTAGAGTAAGACCACATAAGACCACAATGCCACCATAGATTGAAATCCGATACGACTAAGCATTTGGAATCCGATATCACTAATCAGTGAAATCCGATACATCCAAGGAATGAAATCCGATACCTCTACACAATGAAATCCGATACTTCTAAGCAACTGATGAAATCCGATTGAAGATCTATCCTCATGACGTCACTCGACCTAAGTAGTGCAGGTGTGCTGTGGTGCCGTTTCTCATAGGTTTCTCCCTTCGTGGTTCAGTCTATCAGCGTCGTCGTCTGGCTCCTAACTCTTGATCATCTTGTCTGTTCGTAACAAGAGCCTAATCAATACTCTTACACATTAATTTCGCTCCCCTGTTGTAACATATCTGTTAGCTTAGACGAGGCTTTTTTTGTTATCTCGATAGAATCAAGGTGCCTTCCCTGTAGATCTCGTCGATCTCTTTCCACTTCCAACTTGCGGGCTGTGTTATTGGCGGTAGGATCAAACACGATTGTTTGAGCGGTTGTTGGATGTCTGAGGCTTAGAGAAGGAGAATGGTACTTAGGCGCCCAATGACATCAGGCTTGGCGTTGGGTGTTACGCCCAGTCATGCATGGCTTCCCTTATATGAACGTCAAGGTAAGTCCGATAAACTCCCTCCCCAGCAGAGAATTGCTGACGTGCAAAGTGCAATGAACATCTGCGTCTTTCCAACATCCGATATCACGCCAGAGGTATGTTCACACACATTTCTCCTCCAAGGACCTCGACGGCACATTACTCACTGCACATCGTATCCGTAGCAATGGTCCTCGTTCAGCAAGGCCACTGCCGTTCCACCGCAAAATCCGGGTGACGAGCCCATTATCCCATATGTCCTCATCCATACTCCATCCCAGGAAGATGTCACCACCCCAACCACTTCCCTCGCGAGCCCCATCACCACGTCTTTCAAGTCCACACCGTGGCTCGAAATCAAGGACTGTTTTCGAACCCTTTCCGATCCCGTCGATGACCAGATCCACACGCAGTTCTTCTTGATTCTGGACGCACAGTCCCATAAAGAACGCAAGGTGACTCTTGTGCAACGAGACGTGGAGCACGTGACGCCAGAGGGCCGCGTATGGCCTGCTGGCCCGGGGTCGAGGCAGGATCTGAAAAAGGTGTGGGTCTGGAAAAGACATCGGGTGCCTTTTGAAGAGACGTGGGACACGTGCGCGCTGTTAGATGTGCATGGCGGGTTGGAAGAGGAAAAGTGGGTGGAGGAGGTGGTAAAGGAGCCGGCTGAAGAGTGAGTATGGTCGGGGGAGCAGAGGGGGTTAACAGCAGAAACGAAGATTAGGGGGGCATGGACAAGCTGGTAGACGATTATGGATGTGCGTGACACGAAGTAACCTCGATTCTCCATCGGAAGCATCCTTCTCTACTACAAATAATATAGAACATAAATTATTCTGAATGAACAGCTACCACATACGACCATAGCACACGGAAAACTAGGCCTCTCGTCCGATCGACCAAATATAAGCCGTGTAGCGCCCGTTGAGTAGTAGCGTGGGTGCCCAGC
>JAFHBW010000447.1:0-19407 GCA_019022765.1 Westerdykella sp. P71
CGACACCCCCCCCACCCGCACCCCACCCTCGCACCCCCCCCCCCCCCCCCCCGCCCCCCCCCCCCCCCCCCCCCCCCCCCCCCCCACCCCCCCCCGCCCCCCCCCCCCCCCCCCCCACCACCCCCCCCCCCCCCCCCCCCCCCCCCCCCCCCCCCCAAAGGGTAGGGAATATTATAGATTGATATATTGGTTTTCAAGTGGGTGTGTGTTTGCTACGAGAGTGGAAGGTCTAGGGGTGTACGCGTACGCATCTATACGCATACGCAGAGTGGTGCTGTCGTAGGACGAGGACGAGTGAGGTGCGTTTCTCGCGGACGGGGACGAGGGGGTTGTATAGTGTCCATGTACATGCATGGGCTAGGGCTTGTAAAGGTGGATATAAAATGAATGCACGAGAAGGATGTGCGCACGCACGATTTGAAGTAGGGAGTGATTATGTCTAAGAGTTGTTGTTTCAGAATATGCAGTATTTAAAAGCTGGCGCAGAAGACATCCAAACTTGTTAAATTCTATAGAAAATTGTATAGAAACTCAAAATATGTAGATTATCTAAAACAGCTGCTCTGCAGCTGTAATTGTACAGAGTTGTACAGATAGGGATTTCGGCAGTTACTAGCGGAGTAGCCACCGCTCTTTCGGCTCACATGTTGGGGCGGTTGTGACGGTTATCTATATTTCTACGAGATAATGGATTTTAGACTGCAGTGACTACTAACATACGCGTTCATACGCCTAAAATAGACGGCCTCTTGTTTTTGCCTTTCATTCGTGTAAAATAAGGTACAAGAAACAATTATTGCGAATGTTCTAGCTTGACGGTGAATATTACTGGATTAAAATGCGTTGTGATACCTTTGACTCCGGGCATATCCTGACTTAGAAGTCAATCCCACCCTTGGAAGAACGCCATGGACTATCCTCCTTATTTCCACCGTCTCGATCCCAGAAAGTACCACCTTCACCTTCGTGCAGCAATCCCCCGCACCCAAACCCTATCCTCCCCCAACAGAACCCCCATTCCCCGCCTCCGTACTAGCCCGCTCACTCTCACTCCTCACCCGCTCATCCGCATCCACCTCCGAATACTTGATCCCCCTCTGCAACGGATCATGCAAATCCCCCGCCCAAAGCCCCAACCCCCTCTGCGCCATCCTGACCGCCTCCTCCACCCGCCTCACCTCCCCCCGATTCAACCCGCCATCCTCATTCCGACTAATCGTGTCCCCGACCCGGCGCACCACGTCCTCCGACCAGGACGCCGGCCACTCCAAAGCGTAGACAGGACACTGCCAGCACCGTCCGAACCACTTCGTCGCCTCCTCCAGCTCGGGACACTTGTAGTACTCCTTGAGGCGGGAGATGAGGCCCTCGGCTTCGGCGGGCGCGAGGTAGCCCTGCTTGCTGTTGGCGATGGCTTCGATGCGCGCCTGGCGGCCGAATTTGTTGCGGCAGAGGACGAGGAGCTGGCGGCGTGGGTGCGCGGCGCAGGGGCGGAGGATGGTGAGGATTTTGCACATGGTTTTAAAGTTGCTACGGTGGGTGCGTATGCGAATTAGGAGAAGGGACGAAGAATTCAGTTCTCAGTACCTCGTTGTTATTGGGAAGGCGCCCAAGCTTGAGATTATGAGCAGTGACGACCTGCTAAGCGCGTGTGTCGTTTGTGAAAGAGGAAAGTGCATCCTAAGCTATTTATTTACAAGCCTTGGGGGTCGGTTGTTTATACACTCCCGTCACAAGACCGCACAACGTGAAAATCCCCCAGAAAATATAGCAATGAACACGACAAGCGCCTCCCAGAGCATCCATAACGAGTGATAAATCCAAAGCGTGAACGGCCCCGGGGAAATGGGCGCGACGAGTAGACCGTGGGATAAGGGGTTGAAGGGGAAGCGGCGTACAAGACCTCCTGTATGTGCGATTGCCCTAGTCACAGGCGCAAGTCCATCTCTCTTTTCTGGGACCGTGATATTCTACATTTCAATGTGTTTGAGCCTTCTCTACCTAGTTCATCATGGAGATCCATGATGCAATGAAGTTTCATATGAACCGTGCTCTCCAGCTCACCGCTTCCCAGGCCGCAGTGTCGTGGTGATACCAGCATCACGGCACAGTGTCTCATGCGGGCGTTCTGAATTGAACATACCTCTAGTAGACCGATGTCATAGAAATATCCAGAAAGGATTGTCGCGTATTTGCCGAGCGACGCAATGTGGTACATTGTCACTATAGGGGCCGGGCACGCGGCAGGGAAATGCCACAGAAGGTCGCACATGGCTATTGTTTCGAAATTGTGCGGGTGTAGTAGTTGAAGTGTCTGCGCAGTTAACTGTCGAGGTGGACCTCGTCCAAGTCGTTGTGGCGGTGCGTGTGGTGGAGTCGTTGTCTGGAGACCTCCGAGTTCCCGCGAAGTGCGATGTTGTATAACGGAATGGACTGGCAATCGGGCTGTAGTCTCGTTGCCAAAGCGCTCATATGTGACGGAACTTGGTTAACATAGTGGATAAAATCTATCTGCAGCTAAAAGACTCCTTTGATTCCCTGGTTTGGACTGCTGATTCTCTGCATGCGCGCAGTGATGACGTAGATATTGAAACATCTCTCTCAGAGTCTACTGGCTTCCAATACAGACCTGTGTAAAGGTGAATAGTCGAGTAGTACATCTGCATGGTGTCATGAACTCAAATTCTATAGCGCCTCCGGCGTGGAGGTGAACTTGGGCTTGGGCGGCGCCGATGCTTGGACTCTGAACGCCATCAGCCCTCATTTGAACTCCATGTACAAACACACATGATCTGCGGTTTTTCTTTGAAAGTGTCACGGATCACTATCACCTTGATCGAGCTTTCAGAGTAGTAGACAAGCAAGTCATGTGTTCGCTGAAAGTCTACCGCTCGCTTTCTTCCTGTGCGGGTGCCTGACTTCTCTGTGCATGCCTACAGCCTGTGCAAACGCGAACTTGATCAGGTGTTATGTTTTGATTTTCGAGCCGGTCGTTGAATTGTCAGTCCGCCAGTTACCGCGTGCTCACTGGGCCAGGTGCCGGCAATTGGCTCATCCAGCGGTGTATAGAGCAAAGGCGGGAACAAATAGATATAAACACCCGATTCCAATCCTTTCTTAAGGCCTCTCTCAGTATCACTATCGACTCCGTTGGTTCGAACCTCAAATCGACTGTCCATTAGCCTGGAGCCTGACCGCTTTCTCGGGAGTCGGGACATCTTATACACTTCTCTCGCGACCTCGTCTCCAGTACAGCACGGGAATATCTGGGACGGAAAATCATTGCAAGAAAGCAGGTATGTCTGCGAATCCCGAAATTTCGTCGTGCCATTTCCTCACAGATTCAAGCAACCTGCCAACGACCAATCATAGGATGTGCCAGGTTTACATATTAGAGACACCGCACTGTGTCCACCACTCGACACGGCCCCGGAGGCTGTTCTTCTTCTGTGGGTCTTATATCGGCCGCGTTACCAAGGACTTCGTCAACACGAAGACAAACACGGGCTGGCTCACCCTTGATGACGCGGCGGCATTGGAAGCGAAGATGGAGCACCAATACAGGTGCCCAGCATTCATGAAGAGCCGCAAGCCACGAACCCGCTGCTGGAAGCCTGAATGCAGCGTTAAGGGCACCAGGAAACTCAAATGGCCGGAGGACTGGGATTGGAACCCCCGTGTCCGTGATCAGATCAAAGCCGCTATGCCGCCACTCTCCAACGGACAAGCGATTATTGATCAGGATGACAGTGATCGGATTTTCCATCCGGCCAATTTTCCCTATGCCTACTATGAGGTCACGTGCCTGGGTTAAGAAGCTCATACAAGGGAAGGGGATGGGATGGTCGTCGGTTTCTTACGTCTATATCTCTACCCTTGGGCCGATCCCCGAACGTTAACTACCAGTCCTTCTAGAGTGCACGCTAGGTAAAGCGTTTGAAAGTTCCATGCTCTCAGATTGCATATACCTTCCGAAGCGCAGATTGTTTTCAACTGCATTGCACAGCCTGTAGTTCCTATTCCCCAATTTTAGGGTCTAGACAGGAAGCTTCGCTAAACTTGGATATCTCGCTTTGTTCTTGATACTCATGGAATCAAATACCAATGAATTGTCTTCCCTCAATTGCCCAAAGCAGGAGCATTCCACGTGTATGGTAGATATGTTGCTTGGATAGGGTGGAAAATGAAGCATGAACGCTACCAACATCACAAGAGAACATGGTCAAAAGGTTCTAGCCTTTGAGGTAAGCTTGACTACCTTGCCTACAGTACAGTACGCACAACATCCCTTTCCCTCATAACCATCACCATCAGATTGATCACCCAGGTCTACAGAAGCGTGATAGCCGTCTTTTCGTGTCCAAAATCGAAAGCTCCAATCATCCTATTCTGAAACCGGTCCACAGTCTAACCAACCCCAATACGCATGTACTGTCCCTTGTATAGATAGATTGGGGCATCCACAAGCAGGAAGTAGGTTACCGGGACGGAACCAAATTCACCTTCGAGTCGCTGCGTTCCCACAACAGCGGTGCATTTCCGTATCATTTTCCGATCAGGCCTGTCCCAGTATCCCGTCCCCACCTGGACCCCGTCTTCGTCGAATACGTCTATGGCCAACCGCGAAATCGGACCGGAGGAAGGGGAACCTTTCTGCACGATGCAACGACACCAGACTATGAAGCAATGACCGCTAATCGACAGCCTAGCCTGCACGACGTCAGAGAATCGTTTTCGATTGCTCGGACAAAGTTGCATCCCTGTGAACTCCGCAGCCACGGCGGTGTCGTTCGTTTGGGTGCCTTCCGCATACGCCATCTGAATCGGACCATCGAAGGAAGCTGGTGCCCATGAGGGCGCATTCGTGTGTCCGCTCCCGCGCTCTGGTCCGTACGCTTGCCAAAGCAGACCGGCATGGGCATCTTCGAGCCAGACACCAGCAACGTACGTGAACCCGGTTGCCGCCGCGAACTTCTGCGCAATTCCAGCTATGGCGAGGTACCAATCGGAGCTATCGAGCAGATGCAGGGCTGAATACTGCACCACGATCTGGTACCATTGTCTCATGATCTGTGCCCGTTGACTCGCACTCTCGCCCTCCCAATCCAACACAAGGCAGCGTTTGAAATCCGTATCGGTCCATTCTCCGCTTCCACCGCTCAGCTTATGCTCTTCCGCACTGCCTTCACGCAGCGAGACACACTGACACTCCCAAAAGAGCTCCTTCTCCCCAAAATGCACTATCCTCGTGGAGAACAGTCTTTCCTGCAGAACGCACGCACTCCGATTCAACGGCGATCTGCGGAAAACATCCTCCCAACTGGCTCCGGCGCGTCGTACACAGAGCCCATCATCGTCCAGCGCGATGACGGGGACATGGGCCCGGCGATTGAGAAACCCGTAGTCTGCATTCGGCGCGCTCAGCGCCGACAGCGTCAGGTAGGCGTTCTGGAAATAGCGGCCCAGTCTGGCGAGCTCGTGCTGTCGGTCTTGTTCGTCGTCGTGCATGATGCAGAGCGCGTCGATCCAGAGGTACCTGACTCGTAGCTTTCTTGTGACTGCGACGGCGTGCTGGAATGTCTTCGGGAGCGACGCGAGGTCCAGACCCTGGATGTGGGCGTGCAGGTTGGATTTCGTCGTCTTGGCCGTTGGGTAGTGTGGGTCCCATAGATGGCTCAGCGCGATGTACGCTCCGTCTTGATCGCAGTTGTCTCGTGTCTTTAGACAAACGGTGCCCGTCACGTCGAGCACTCGAGTCGGAAGTATCTTCCCCTTCTGTTGACAGCTCTGATGTGTCTCCGTGCATTGATTGATCCATTTCTTCACGAGTTCCCAGCACGGTTTGGAGTCCACGTGAGCACCCTGATGGATGGGCCTGAAGTGGCTTTCCCGCGGAGACATGTGCATTCTTATTCCTTTTCTCGTCAACACAATCCAAGTTGATGTTTGATGCTTTGTTAGCTTACCTTCAGCGCTGGCGAATACTTCGAACATCAGCAACGTGTTCCCATTGTCAACGACCGTGACATTCCCGTCCGCGCAAAGCACTTCAAGACGACGCTCCGAATGCGCGGCAGGACCGAAATGTCCGTCAAGGCTCAGCTGCTGGTACATGAACTGAAAGAGTGGACAGCCCCACGCGACGGATACCTGCAGCATCCTGGGGGAGTGATGGACGATGGTCCACGGGCGTGGATGGATTCCGACTTGGCGACAGAGACTGCATCGGGAGTCCTCGCGTAGAGGTACCATGAGAATGGGATGTTGCTCCTCCGTGGTCGATTCCGGCATGTTCGGAGGTATACTGATTGTGTAAAGGGGATGTAAGTGCGGAATGATATGCTGGACAAATGATAACCTGGACAGAATGATCTTCTTGAAAAATCGATATTCTGGACATGATACTGGTCTTATGAAGACTACACATTGACTCACGGAACGCTAGAGCCTCGCACTCCAATGTGGCACGGACTGAAGGCACGTCATGTACATCGAGTGACACATTACACAGATAATTTATATGTGACGATTGACAAGCTCGAGCCGCATCTATACCCCCTACCTGCCAAGCAAGGAAGAGATCTGAGAAAGTTACATCAATCCTTTAACTTTAAACGCTCCAACCCTCTAAGACACCCACCAACCACTCCCCCACCGCATACGCCCCTGCATCTGGAACCCTTCCCCTCATCTCCTCCCCAATATACGCAGCTTGATTGAGGACCTTATGACTTGGTAGATAGATCATGCGATCCTAGGGGGTGATGATACGTGAGGAAGGTACATATAGCCACTGATTTTGTACCGATTTCTGAATACCACTTTGAGCTAACGCCGTGCTAAACCTCTAAGAGGTTGTTTCCTGTAGACCGTGCCGCTTGACCCTATTCTCTTCCATCTCCCTTGCTTTTCACACTCGCCACGACGGGCATCGAGTAAACTGTAAAACCAGACGTATTTGGGGCGTGAGTCAGTTACTGCTGTCATCGTCCATCATGTGCTATATTGTGAGCGTGTCTAAACAGAAGCGCAAAACCCACGAAGGGTTGGAGACCCGCGGGAAACTTTTCCATCTTTGTAGCCTCCCTTTCGGAAGAGCAGCCTTTGAGTTCCTGAGGAGCGAGACCAAGACGAAGACCGGGAATGCCCCCGAACGAATTATCAGCAAAGAGCAAGGTAGGAGATTACAGGATCGCCTACGACTCCTCGGCTGCCCCAATCTAGAGGACCGCTCTCTCCGGTATCCCATCTGTTGGGAGTGCGGTGATCAAGGTGTGCGCGCGTTCCCAGAGGACTGGGAGAAGAGCGCCGCGAAGGCAATCATGGTGGCTGCCGACACCAAGAACAAGAGAGACATACAGGACCTTATTAATAGCGCAGCGCTCCGCATCCAATATGGTAGGGACCACTTGGATAGTTCTGATCTCTATGAAGCTATAGATCTCAAGGAGTAAATCCCGAGCCACGACCTCGACAGACACCCATCCAACCATTGATAGTGGAGAATTTAGATCCAGCACGGAAGAATCTTCTACTTCACCATCTGATCTGCAGTTTCGTTTGGCTCCGTCCTAAGTTTTGTCGACCTGGAATCTCTACTGCATCCGCCGGTTTGCTTTGTGAGAGCTTCTCTCCTTTTCTGCGACTGTACTTCCTTTGGCTGCTTCATATCGTTTATGTTCAGGTCAGCCACTGTTGTTAATGCATTCTCTACTTATCTTCTGTTTTTGGATAGACTTTCCACCGGCTTATAGAGCTCTAAGTTACCCTACCATATTACAAGCTGTCTCCTATGTACCATTCGATAGAGCACGTTTCCTTCTTGCTTTTTCACGCCTTCATGCATTCCCGAGTGCAATATCAAGTGTTTTTCAATCTTGTCATCACCTTTAACATTCATCGTGACCGCTGGGGTAGCACGCGGGAGACAGAAAAGGTGCGGCGTCCACTTGAGAAACCACCGCCGTTTGCCTAGGTCTTAGCTAGTACTACATAAGTACATCACAAAAGTGTACGCCTCTAACCGCGCGGGACCGCCTGCAGGTACAGAATACAGTCCCTAAGAGCATATTACCTACACTCTATGACTGTAGGTAGGGAATTAGAGTAAGCTTACAAGATTTGCAAAAAACTACTGCTTTCTCCCTAGGTCTTAGCTAGTACTACATAAGTACATCACAAAAGTGTACGCCTCTAACCGCGCAGGACCGCCTGCAGGTACAGAATATAGGATCGTTAGAGCGTCTTACCTAAGCTCTGTTATTGCGGGTAGGGAATTGGTCTTCCGGGATTTGATAGAATAATGCGACACCTTTTCCATCCCTCGGATAACAGATCATTTATATGCAACTATCAAAAAGCTAGAGGACCATAACCCCCCTCCCCCCAAACTGTTCCACAAGCACGAGAACCTACCACTCATCACCCCTTCAAACCCTCAAACCCCTCCAGCAAACCCAACAACCACTCCCCCACCGCATACGCCCCGGGATCCGGCACCCTCCCCCTCTCCTCCCCCATCTCCTCCCCAACATACGTCGCGCGCCCAAACCTCGCCTTCATCTCCCTCGTCGCCTCCGCCCTCTCCCGCGCAACCCTCACGCTTTCCGCGAAATCCCTGCTCGCCGCCAACGTCCCGATGAACGGGATCAACACATCCATGACCGTCCTATCGCCCTCGCGCGCAGACGTGTACCTCTCCAGATTCTGCAGCGCGTGCGCCGCGGCCTCCGACACGGTGTCCACATCCAGCGGCTTCCCGTCTCTCACGGTGGAGGCGGCCAGCGCGTTCGTGAAGGCCGTGACGAGGATACTCAGGATGGCGCCTAGGGAGCCCCCGACGTCCTCGACGTTCTCGCCGATGCTCTCGAGGAGCTGGATCAGCGGCGGTGGGGAGGCGGACGCGGCGACGGCGTCGATGTTGCCCAGGATCGATTTGCAGACGCCGGCGACGGCTTCGCCGCAGTCGCCGTCGCCCATTTGGAGGTCGTACTGTGTGATTTTGGGCTCGGCGGCGAGGGCGGCGGCGCAGGCAGTTTGCAGGGCGGGGATGAGGGAGGGGGGCGTCGCGGGGCCGCGGTGGGCGGCATCTGTGGGTTCGTCTGCGGCGAGGGCTTTCTGGCGGAGGGCTTCTGTCTCGGTGGAGTGCTCGACGGGGATGTAGTTGTTTTTTGGCCAGGCGGGGGCGTTGGTGGGGGCGTCGAGGAGGTCGATGATGTCGTCGACGTTGAGGCCCATGGATTTCGCCATGCCGGACATGTTGCCCAGGGTGATGGAGAAGCCCTGGCCGTTGAGCGAGGTCTCGAGGATGCCGGCGTAGATGCGGGTGGGGACGATGGTCCAGTCGCGTTTGAGGACGACGAGGGCGAGGTTCACCATGGCTTCGAATTCGAGGCCGGAGAGGCCGCCGAAGTTGTTGACGAGCATGACGACGTTGTCGTTGGGGTTGAATTCGACGAAGGCGCGGTCTTTGTCGTTGGGGTCCAGGAGGTACTTCAGCATCTCTTTTATGATGTCTTCGGCGCTTGGCATGGGTGAAATCGTCCGGAGACCCTGGGGGCGTTTTAGCATAGGATGACTGTAATGGCATATGATACTTACGGGCTCATTGTGGATGCCCATGCCAATGACGCAAGCACCATCTGCTACCGATTCAAAGGCCTCCCGGCCAGGAACGTGGCAGTGATCCAGACTGGTGCCAATGGTCACCAGCTGCGAGTTCCCCAGCTCTCCTATCTGCCGACACCTCTCAAAGGACCAGTCTTTCTGTGATGCCGCCCCGATAAGCTTGATGACTGCCACGGTCAGCTAGATGCAGAAACAGGTGGTCATGAACCCATACCGAGTAGATTACCCGCCAACCCTCTCCTCCCGACCTTCCCACTCTTCTGCCTCCCCAACGCCGCATCCTCCGCCATGCAAACGACATCCACCTTATACCCCAACGCCTGGCCCTTCTCCCTCGCGAGCCCAAAATGCAGCATATCCCCCGTATAATTCGTGATGCACAGGATAATCCCCTCGTTCGACGGCACATTCTTGATGCCCGCCATGATCTGCTTCGTGCTCGGCGACGCGAAGATGTCTCCGCACACGGCCGCCGAGAGCATGCCGTCGCCGACGAAGCCGGACCACGCGGGCTCGTGCCCGCTGCCGCCTCCCGATATTATGGTGACCTGGGAGGGCTTGTGGGTGCGGGAGTAGACGACGCGGTGGGTCTCGTCGAGGCCCATGTGCGTGTTTCGCGTCACGAGGGAGTTGAGCATGTGTTGGACGACGCCCTCGGGGCTGGAGAAGAAGTGCTTCCGCGACATGGTGGGTATGGAGGAGTCGAGCTGGGAGGCTCTCGAATCTGGATGTGGGAGGGGGCTTAACTGGGGATTATGGTATATAACAGGACCTGCTACATGTCCATGTCAGTACTCGTAGAAGGACGAGGCAGTGAAGGGGATTCCAGGACATGTCACCAACGAAGGAACGAAAGACACATACCAAACAGCTCGCTGGCCCCTTCAAAAGCAGCACAGAAAACAGAGAAGAGCGAGAGAATATAACCATTCACCCGGGGCGGCACAAGGCTCTCTATATATAAAGAGCCCTGCCCCGCGTTGAGCGACAACACCCCATCCCATCCGTAATAACGTGGCGGGGCCGCATTGTATGCTGTCTAGATTTCCCCAGCATCTCTTCCGAAGGGCTCCAGGTTCGAAATCTACCGGTCCCGAGAATGTCGGCGTGGGATTTTGCTGGGACTGCTGGATGGGGCATGGTCGTGTGCTGTGCTTGGGGGTGAGTACTCGCGGTAGAGATGTGGTTGCGCCGGCTTGTCCGGATTGGGTAGTTCCGACAACAATGGGCTGCAGTGAGCCTCGTCGCATCGGCGCCGGTGCCGAAGGGGTTGGATGTTTCTCGCATTCTAGAGTTATTGTTGTCATATTGTGCAGAATAAACGATCCAGAATCGCGCAACAGCTTACCTAGTGTCATCGGCGATAGATTTCTCGGCGTCGTTGCAAGTGGACTTAGCATCCATGCGTGTCCAGGCACGAACAGCGAGATACGAAACCCATCCACCGAAACCAATACAAATATCGATCTCGATGCCATGATCGCGCATGTCTTCTGAGGCCGCATCATCCCCATCGCAAAGCAAAGGTGTGGAACGAGGCAAACTTCAATCTGATGTAACGTGTATTATTATATACTATGCCGCGGTGCGCTGTCCCAAGCCTATCCAAGCATCCTGCTTCCCCAACTTATCAATCAACAAATGGAAACCAACCTCCAGCGTACGGGCCGGTCCCCGTACCCATCATCCACCTAGTGTCTACGCCAAAACTCCGTGTCATGCAAACCAACCTAATCGTAAAGAGATATTAATATATGGAAGTTCGAATCACTAGGCATCGCAGGAACAGGAACGCTAATAACCAGAGTAGTGGGACGCGCGGGTGATGGGTTGGTGGTAGATCGATGGGGTATACTCGGACTCGTTGTAGACGGTACCGCGCTTGTCTTCTTCGGGGAGGAGCTCCTTGACTTCCCAATTGTGCTGCTTGACGGCGACGGAGAATTCCAAGTCTTCGCGCGTGATGGAGTCCCAGTACTAACATGTGTGGTTAGAGGAGCTGGCCAAGAATGGGGACAGAAAATACATACCTTGTATACCATCATGACACCAAGGAGATTGCAAATGGTCGCGAAGAAGAGTCCATCCAGATAGTGCTGGACCTGGTTGCAGATGGTCTCGCTGAAGACGTAGAGGCAGATCTGACCAATGACGAAAAAGAAGACGCCGAAAATGATATCACCAAGAGGCCAGCGGTCCTCAAGGGTCCCCAGGACAAGAAGAACCTGGCTGCACACATAGACGAACACCTGGATGGCGTTGACAATGTAGAGCACAACGAAGACACCAATGGGATGCTGGGGGTCCAAGCCCCAGTGCTTGAAAGTGAGGAGCGACACGGCTCCGCTGATGATAAACATCGCGAGCGAGGAGAGTCGCAGTAGCCATACGGATAGTGTTGTACCGTCCTCGTACAGCTGGAAACCGACGAATCCGTTGATCATCAAGGAAGTGCAAAGTGCCGAAGCAAGACCGCATTGCGCAGCGACGAAATAGGGATAGACGCCGGATCCCGGAGCAGCGACGCCAGCATCAACGATGAGGGACACAATCGTGAGGAGAATGTATATGTAGAAGAACGTTGTAATCTCCTTACGACCTAAACCCATCAGCACCTGCCCAACGCCAGAGCAAGCAGAAAGCACCTACCAACAGCAGTGAACTTCGACCGCACGTGTATAATCATGATAACAGTCATGATGAGGGCCAAAATGTGCATCACGTCGTTGGCGCCCTGGAATATGAGCGTGTTTGCCAACTCGATCGTCCGCGAGTAGCATGCGGCTTGTATGCCGGCACTGGCGCCAGCAATCTGTGAAGGCGGTCCGACGAGGGGACATAATGGTATCGCCGTCTTTGTGCATATCGTCGAGAAGTCGCCGAAGCCCATCTTGAATGTGGGTGGGGATATCGATCGTGGGGATGGTGTTGTTAGGAGGCGGAGGGAGGGCTGAGAGGCTCGAGTAGAGAGGTGGGTACGCGAGAGTCGAAGACCACCGTACGTGGCAGATGGCGGCGAACGAGTGACCGAAACGAGTGACGGGCAACGAGTGCGACGCAAATCAAGGGCGGAGACGTGCTGGTTGTTGGTGGTGGTTGTCAGGGAGTTCAGGAGCAGGGACGCCAAGCCGCGCACAAGCCACCTCTCCAGGTTTTCTGTCATCGATCCGAAAATAGCACCCCTGGCTCGGGCTCCCAAATGTCAACATCAAGAGTTTGAGCTAGAGGTGATGACTGAGTACATCACATCAAGCCGTCTTCTATGTTTGATACCTCGTTGTGATTTCAGGAGACGGTCTTGCGATTTATCAGCGCCGACATGTGTGTGCAATGTCTATTTATTCACCCATCGCCCTGCATCAACATTTGCGAAAAACAAAACAAAGTCGGAAGACATGTAACTACCCGTCACTCCCAAATATCTAACCACCATGGCTCTTCTATCCGTCATTGGGCCGTGCCAGTGCACAATAAATACGTAACATGCACCTATGGATGAGACATATCAGAACAGGCAAAAGTCATCAAGAGTGGCAGAATAAGCGACGCTCCTTCTAATAGACTGTGTTGTACATTTCCCCGTACAAAGCTGCGGGGCAAGATGAAAAGAGTTGTACTGGTATGCTGCCAGACAAACCGCCATCTTCCCTTCACCTACGCAGATCTGACTGCCTCGCCCCGATGTAGTAACAAGGTAGACCACGGCACTTTCAGGGGTTTCACGCTGACCAGAGCTTGTCCGGGCGACCCCATGGATACCTGATTTTTCGCGAACGGTAGAGAGCGAAGCGCTGGACCCAGATGTTTTCTTCTACAGATTGTCTACGTCCTGTTTCCCTCATGGCATGAATAAGGGTATACTAGAGCCGGCGAGAAACCCAGATAGTTTGCTCTCACGTATGAGTCAATTATAAAGCCGAACGGCTTGGGACCCCGAAGTGTTTACTCACTGCTAGAGCTAGCGCCGTTCGCAATCCATACACATCCGTGCTGACCACAGCCGCTTTCGCTATGTCTAACATCCCCGCAGATGTATTGCATAGCTACCTATACAAGCTACTTCTCGAAATGACGCCCTTTCGAATGGAGGAAAAGGCAATGTTGGCAAGTACGTACAAACCCCCCCAAAAAGACGATGGAGTAAACCCTGCTCATAACGCTAGATTGCTTGGCCATCTATCTCAAAAGATCGGGCGACATACCGGACCTCAAAGGCTTGACACTCGTCGTAGTTCGGGATGGCTTCGATCCTGAACGCGTCGATCGCCAACGCGTTCAGGTCGCTTTGGTCGATATGGGCTGGGCACATGGCGGACGGAAATTGGTAGCGGGCCCCCCCATGGAAACCCGTGATGCGGCGTTTGAGGATTTTCGCATCGTGGCTGAAGTTAAGATGAGCAGCTTGTTCCGCTAGTGGTTGAACGGCTTAACCAAGAACGGGCCACGGAGATGGCCAGGACGGGTGGTTTGTACGTTTTGCGGTTGGATTAGGATCATAGGAACGGGGGAAACATACATAGGTATATTTACCAGGTCACCATTTCGGTATACGTAGTAAATACCCCTCCCTCGAACCGGACGGCTTCTTCTACATGGCGATAATGCTGAATGGTTGAGTAAAGCCATAAAATGGTGTGTCACGGGCAATGTGAAAACATCATCTCTTGAGACTATGCCCTACGCCACTATGCAACATATGTATATCGGACAGCGGTGAAGGCATCGAACATAGCCCGTCCCTGCAAGTATTGCGTGGGGTTTGTTGGGCGCCCATGGCTCGATTGATGGGTATTGTTGCAAGGCACCCGGGTGACAGAAAAGAAGTGTCGCACTTTCTAACGAATCTCGTAAGCTTGAATTCCCTACCTGCAATAACAGAGCGTAGGTAAGCTGCTGTTAGGGACTTGTATTCTTTAAGTGCAGAGAGCTCTACTGCAGTTAGAGGTGTTCACTTTTAGAATTTAGGTACGTATTGCTAGCTGAGACGTGGGCAAGAGGCAGTGGTGGTTTCTAATGTGAGCGCGACACCTTTTCCGTCACCCGCGTGCTAGGTCGGGGCGTATTTAACCAGTGTGACGTTGTCTTACACCACGATCATGGGTCGGACGTTGTCCAAGTCGGCGATAGGGCAACAGCGCTGACCGGTCAGACACGTAGCCTTACCTGGCCATAAAGAAAAAGTGAGACGGTACTTGGAGCAATTGAATCCCGCGTCAAGATACAAGTCATCCACCACTTTCAAACACAAGCGGCAAGCCATCGCAGAGGAATCAAGAAAGCTCGACATTATGCCGCAACTCACTTGGCTCATTACCGGTTGTTCGAGCGGACTGGGGGAAGTGTTCGTTCACAGCATTCTTGCTAGAGGGGACAAAGTCGTCGCCACCACTCGTGGAGATGTGTCCCGGATATCCGCTCTGGCTGAAGCGGGAGCAAGGACGTTCAGTCTTGATGTTACCGCGCCTCAATCTGAACTCAATGCGGTGGTCGGGAAGACTCTCGAGGAAGGCCCAATTGACGTGCTGGTGAACAACGCTGGCTATATTGAAGCTGGTTTGGCCGAAGAAGCGAGGTGAGCTCTGTCACATGTACGGAGAGAAGAACCAAACTCACTCACCGCAGCTACGAGAGTTACCTAGCTCAATTCCAGACGAACTTCTTCGGAGTCGTCAAGATGACTCAAGCAGTGTTCCCTCATTTCCGCGAGAGGAAGTCCGGGACAATGGTGATTATCGGCTCATCCGGAGGGATTGGCGGTGAGCCTGGAGGTGGTCCTGTGAGTTTCTGGAATGACGGTGGACCCTTTCCAGCCAGCTGACTTCGGTAGTATTGTGCCACGAAACACGCGCTCGAGGGCTGGGTGGACTGCTTGAGGCAAGAAGCCGCCCATCTCAACATCAAGAGCATCATCTTCGAGCTAGGGCTCTTCCGAACGAAGTGCTTCGCCCCGGAGAACATCAGGAACAACTCGGCCCCGATTGCAGATTACGATCCAATCCGCAACGCCGTCGCAGAGTTCGTTGAACACATTGATGGTAACCAGCCCGGCGATCCAAAGAAGGCGGTGGAGATCATGATTGACGTGGTCAGAGGAGAAGGGAAAGCAGAGGGTAAAGCCGTGCCAGAGCGGCTGCCGCTGGGTCCAGATTGTCTGATGACGATGAGAAAGAGATGTGTGAGCAATCTAGCAATTTGTAATGAGTGGGAGGATGTGATTCGAAGTACCGATTATGATTAGCTACGTATACGGGCCCAAGGACCAAAAGGGGCACCTAGATAGGATCCATTGTGTGGAGGTCTCTGTCTGGTGATAGTTTGTCATTCTTATTGGATGATCTCGTTCCGCTTTTGAATGAAGATGTTGCACTCGGACATTCACAACCGTCGATGTTGATGTACCATTACGTAAGCCAACATTCATCACGTGTAAGGGCAGGCACCCCTCGGTCCGACTTCGGCACTTAGTCATCTAGCGCCTGGGCTCGCGTATATATTTCCTCCGCCCACCTCTTTCCTCCCTCTTTCTTTCTTCATACTTACCTTGTGGGAATTGCGGCGCTCAAGAAAGCCGTCAATTATCAGGCGTCTCCTGCATTGCACAACGCGGAGAGGTGCTTGATTGAATCTCCTTCGGGGGCTTCATCCGCACAATTTTTGCTGGCGCTCCCTTGCTTTTCATTGATTCTGCTGCCTTGCGCGGTGGGTTGAGGAAGAGGTTTTGTGGTGAGAGAGGATCCTACTTGATGCAAAGGCCCAGCTGGAGTGCATTGTTCATCTGCTGCTCGCGTTGCGATTCTTCAAACAAGACGACCTGTCCTGCTGTTACGAGCACGTTCATATACGCGTTTGAAGTTAGAATTCAATTGCGTCGAGTTGGCTGCATGCGCATTCTGCGCTCGAACCTCCATTTCCTGACGCGTCCCATCGAAACAGCAATGAAGAGTGACGGTCCTGTCAAACGCATGTTGCCTTCTATCCAACCCCTACGCAACTGTACGGTCGCGATAGCATAATTATTCGACCGAGAGAGCCTGCCCAATTTGTTCACCACGACCCTCACCCTCAGGGACCACATAAACCTCGGAGCTGTGCCTCTCCATCATACCGAATCGCCCGCGGTCGACCGAAACATAAGAAAGCTCGAAACGGGTGCCAGCGACGCCGGTCTTGGCTGATGCATATACGAGATGGCAGAGGAGCATGCGACACGCGTGAAAGGTATCAGCCGAAGCCTCGCTGCATCAAGCAGGCTCTCAGATCCGCTTTGGTCTCCTACCTCCAGGGTGTCACATCATTACCTCACCGATAGTGGATGATCCACACACGATCTGAACATTGCTTTTGGCGGCCCGCACCGCGCAATCGTGTGTGGGGTCTCCCGTTCTGACTACCTCCCCACACCAAACAGCCCCAGACCAACAAAAAAAGAGGTGGAAACTGCTTTGATAGTTCCCTCGTCCCGCTCTCGTCACCATGTCATACCACAACTCCTGCTGCCTGCGTTCTGCGTTTCGCTCCGTCTGACCTCCTCACCCCAGAGGCCTAAGGAAGCGAGACCAGAGTCGTGTTCACCTGGCGTAGAAACCCACGGATCGCTTACTCCTTGAAACGGTTCGCCATGGAATCCGTGTCTATAAGAGCACGAGATGCCCCTTCAGCTGAAGGTCTTGATTGGCTCGATGCCATGGGACTGCGGTCATACAAACTTTAAACTTACCTGTTCCTGTTGCCATGTCCCCATTCAGTCGTATTATTAGAGACAAGTGGAACTCTTCGCTGAACGACAGCCTTCGATGTACTCGTATATGTACAGTACTGCTCGCCTCTTCTGCTACAGCTTGACATCATAATGGGTGTCTATGTGATGATGCGCACCTCAACGCCATCCCTTAGATGAGGAAGAGGACATATCCTAGACTGTCAGCGCTTCAACGTCCCGCTCCCGGGTGAGATGCAGGCCCTTGACTCGTTGCCGTGATCCATCAGCAACATGCCCAAGGGACCATGGGGTAGTAAGCATTGGACACACCACATTCTCTATGCAGGCCGCAACCGTGCATCACACAACTGCACACGCGGCACGCGGGATGCTCGCCTTTCTCGAACTCTTCGGCTCCTTCTGGATGGTATAGTAGCTTCGCTTATTACTCGGATGACCCAATGGCACAGTTGGGTTCTGCCCCGGTACGACTCCACCAAGACATTTTTGCACGATTTGGGGAACCCAGAAAGTTCAATAATCCTCCGAGCTTCCTCTATCGAATGGATCCTCGAGTCCAACGTCCCGGAAATTTGGAACACGCGCAAAGCTATGCCGAAGTATCGAGCCCCGGGTCGGTTCCCCCACATGTCAAGCTTTGGGGACTGCAACGGGCGAGGCCTGGACTGTGGCACAGTCAGTGGGAGAAGGATGGAAGCCGCACAGACATTCACCCCGTTCGAATGGCAGAAAGGAGGAAAACGTGGTGATGGCTCCGGTTCCCCAGATTTCAAGCGGGTCTTGACGGTGCAACACTCCACACGACACGCTCCTTGGTTTCTGCGACAATGGCCAACGACAATGGCCCAAAGCTGCTCATTGCCCTATGGGTGATGACTGCCGCCTCTTTCCTGTTTATGAACCTTCGATTCTTCTGCAAAGGCGTGTATACGGGGCAGCTACGAGTCGACGATGCCGTGCTGTTATTGTCCTGGGTTCTCACCCTGATATACACCGCTCTGATCCACGTCTCCGTCAACTACGGCATGGGCAAACGATACGACGATCTGGATCTCAGCACCTACGTCCTCATGTACAAGTACTTCTTCCTGGGCGAGTTCTTCACCCTCGTCGCCATCCCCGTGTCGAAAACCTCCTTCTCCATCACACTGCTGCGCATCGCGACGAGGACGTGGCAGAAGGCATTCATCTGGTTTGTCATCGTCACGGTCAATATCGTCTACTTCCTTTGCGCGATTCTCACTCTGGTCCAATGTCAGCCGGTCGAGAAGAACTGGGATGAGAATAGGCCCGGGTCTTGTTGGAAATCGAGCATTCAGGACGACGTCGCAATATTTGCATCAGGTATGTACTGTTCGGTAGCGCAATTCCCCTTGTCTACCGACGCCAGACGATCGTACACGTCTTGATGTTCCGACGTTGAGGATAGAGCATATCCCGGATACACCGTCCCCAGTGGAGTGACCATCTTTACTTACGGCCCCCAGCGTACTCGGCCTTCCTCGACTTCGTCCTGGCGACATTCCCCTGCGTCATCATTTGGAACCTGCAGATGAACAAGAAAGAGAAAGTCGGTGTCACCGTCGCAATGAGTCTCGGGTGCCTGTACGTGTTTCCCCGCGATGCGTCGTCCTACAGTGAAAAGGTCTAACCCCGTCTCAGAGCCGGCATCACCGCATCAGTAAAGATACCCTACCTCCCCGGCATCGGCAAATTCAAGGACCCCTCCTATGAACTGTACGTTGAGCCTCGAACCTCATGATTCTCATCCACGCAATCACCCCGTCTAACACCCCCACAGCGCCGACCTCCTCATCTGGAGCAACGCCGAAGTCGCCGTCACCATCACGGCCGCCTCCATCCCCTTCTTCCGCGTCCTCCTCCGCTACGTCACGTCCACATACACCCGCTCCAGACAACCACCGCACAGCTACCGCCTCGAGTCGTATGCCGGTGCACGGCGAAGCGTCAAGGAGATTGTCACGTTCCGCGCACGCGAGGATGACTTGAGCGAGAGGAGTATTCTGGGGGATCGGGCGGCTGGGGCGGTGTTGGGGGGG
>JAFHBW010000448.1:0-19257 GCA_019022765.1 Westerdykella sp. P71
CCCCCCTACTCCACCTCCCCAGGAGCCTACCTCCCCTTCCACCCGCGCCCCCTCCTCCCCCCACGACCGTACATCGACCCCAACGACTCCGTCAGCACGGCCTCGGACTCCGACTCCCCCTACCGCTCGAGAGACCAGCAGGCTCAGCGGAGGCGGAAACTGCACCGCTCCAGGAGTCGGAGGGACTCGAATGGCAGCAAGGGGGGAAAGAGGAGCAGCAAGGTGGACAAGGTGGCGAGCCTGGCGACGATTGGCGGGTTGGCCGCCATGCTGGATGGGATTGTCGAGTTGGGTGTGCTGTCGTAGTGCTATTTTTGCGCGGGATTCTCTTCTTCTTCTTCCCTTTCGTTCTTCCTTTTTGTGTTTTTTTGGATAGGGTTTTGTTGTTTCCTTGTTTCCTCAACATTATAGCTGCGACATTACGAGAAACGGTAACGTGGCGAAGACGCTGGAAGAGAAGGGGCATGCTTATTGGTCTTGAATTATGATATGTTTCGAAGTCAGCTGGAGAGTAAGAGAGAGGGGAGACGATCATGTAACGTCTGTCACGATTATGATTATGAGCGCCAGATACGATAGATGTAATGAGAGATATGTTTGCAATGGAATGTTTTGTTAGGCTCAAGCTTGAGCTCAATATTGTTGTGCTCACGCTCACGCTCACGCTCACGCTCATCCCTTCCCTCCTAGACAGGTCTACCACACTGCCTACCTACTTCCATCCATTCCAACAACACCCATGAAATCCAACAGTCGCAACGACGACGGTGTTCGTATACCTCTCACGTCCTTGCCTGCGTCTTCACTTCTATTCCGATCACCACCCACCGATATCATTTCCTGTCTTAGATCCCACTTCTTCAAAACGGACATACGCTATCCAATCAAAGATCCCCCGTCACCACTTCTCCCACCAACGACCTCCTCGCCAGCACAACCTACTCCTCGTGAATTGCCCGGCTCGGGAGGATAACAGTTACAGGTCCAAATCTCCCTCACTCATGCCATGAGCAAGTAGCGTAGCCCTCTCACAAGTTCCTCCTCCCCCGATCCTCTCCTCTTCCCAGCCATTCAGGAATCATTCCACGGACGCGACGACGGCGTCGACAGTACTCCGTACACGTCCGCACCGCCCCTTATCCTCCTAGGTTCAATAATCAATATCTTCCACATCCTTGTTCCCTTCAACCCTCCTCCACCGCAAACCCAACCCTCACCCACAGGCTACACCCGCCGCATCCGACCAACACCTCGCTCTCGCCCCTGCCCACCGCGTCCTCGAGCGCAGCCTCGCGGATCACGAATCCCGGCGCGAACCCGCAGCGGCAGGCGTGGCTCCATATCGTCTCGATCTCTGTCTCGGTCTGCGTCTGCTTGAGCGTGGGAGACGAGGAGCCGGGCGGCGACGCTGAGGACGAGGCCGTGTGTGCCGAAGGGGACGAAGAAGAAGAAGGGGAAGACGATGTAGATGTAGACGTAGCCTCCTCCACCGCACCCGCAACCGCAACCGCCCCCTCGACGAAATCAGCTAAATCCCACACCTCCAGGCCGAGCACAAAGTCTTCTTCATCTTCCTCCTGTACCTGTATCTCACCCGGGCATAAGCCGCGCCTCCGCCTCGTAGCGAGCCATCGATCGTACTCCGCCCTCGTCTCCGCGTCGCTCAGCACGGCATATGCTTCTTTGACGTCGTCGATCGTGGATCCGAATCCCGGCTTGCTTGCACTTGCATTTCCCCCTTTCTTCCGGTCTCTGTCTCCTGCTCCTGCTCCTGCTCCTGCTCCTCCTTCTCCCAGACCTTCGCGTGTGGAGGGGCGTTTATCCGGATGTGCCTGCAGCAGCGCGGCGCGGTACGCGGATTTGATGGCCTTCGCGTCTGGCGCGGTGTACGTGTATGTGTGAGGCTTCGTCGGGAGGGATTGGGTGGAGGGCGGTTCGGGGAGGGAGAGGATGCGGTAGTAGGGTTTTGAGGGGAGGAAGGAGGCGTGGAGGGAGGGGGAGGGGCCCATGGTTCGTTTGCTTTCGTTTCGGAATGGGGGGTTGGGTGGTGTGTGTGGGGTGCGAGGAGTAGAGAGCGGGTGTGCGATCGTGATGGTAATAGCGGGATCGTGGGTTCGTACGGTCTCAAGTCGTCTTTTCCCTCGTAGTCCTGGAGTCCTGTAGTCCTGTGCTCTTTTAGTCTTGTACTCTCCTCTCCCTGCCGCCCTTCGCAACAGCAAATATACACCTGCTTTTCTCTATCCAGGCATGTACCACTGCTCTCGTATAACCATAACCCTCCGTCCTCTCCTCTCCTATCCCTTCTTCCTACCTTCCCTTGTTCTTCTCCCTCGCGTCTTCCCTCCTATTCTTCCTGTCCAGCACCCCGGATCCGCTGATCATAAATGGCCCTCCGCCAACCTCGAAGACGTCCACTCGCGAAGAATAATAGAGAGAGATTTCACCGGAAAAAGAGCGTGCGCGCTGTATACAAACGGTGCTTCCAGCGTCCAGCGAACATGGGAGAAGTCCAAAGTCGCCTGTGGCGCGGGGGAACTTTTTCGGGGAGGTGTGGTGTGGCGGGGCAGCTCTCCGCGGGCGGTGCAGGTGGGCGGGCTGTTCTGAGTTCTCCACCTCCCGAGAGGCCGCCCGCATCTGCATCTCGCTCTTCTTGCAAGTCTGGGTCTGGGTAATAAATTAACATGCCATGTGAAAGGCAGGTTCAGGAGGAAAACGCACTGCAACCATTCTCACCAACACATATTTCACATGTCACTTGTCACATCACAAACCGTCCACCATCAGAATAGATCAGAATAGAGAGAGAGTCTCTTAAGCCCTAACCAGATAAGAGAGTACAGAAACATAGCCCTTTCGCACGCGTTAAGGAGGTAGCCTTGCGAACCCAGACCTACACCACCCACATCAGATATGTCTCTGGCCCCTTCCCACATTGTGATACGTGCCATAAGAAAACCCTCTCGTCCGGTCCAGTTCAGTCAGTCTCCGCCAAGAAAACGGGGGGTGTTGTTCGTCTCGTAGATGTGGTGCAAAAAAGGGAAAACAGTGGAGGAAATCGGGGGATCGCATTGAGAGGGTCCCTGAGACCCCACCGCCAGACGCTCGCAAACACCAGGACACAGGCTCACGAACCAACCTTTTCCCTAGGAGAAGATTTTGGGAGGTTGTTGCTGATCAAGAGAAGACCAAAAACAGCCACCAGAGCCGACAGGTCAGGGCAGGAGAGGTGCTGGCAGTGGAGGAGGGCAAATGAGAAACATGAGTCGTGGGGGAATTGAAGATCCGAGCCGCTAGCCGCTAAAGCCAATTTTCGAAAACACATAGACACACACGCAACTCCGGAAGACACTCGCTGCCAACGCAACCCCCTCCTCTATTGGGAATAGATGTGGTGGCTGAGAAGGGAACAGTCGGTCGATAGAGAAGAGACGGGTCTAGGAGGCTGCGGGAGCCGGGGCCTCCTCAGCGGGCTTCTCGGCGGCGGCTTCTTCCGCGGCCTTGGGCTCCTCCTTGGGGGCCTCGGGGGCGGGCTCGGCCTCGCCGCTGTCCGATGAGGTCCAGAGGGTGAGGTTGTCACGGAGAAGCTGCATGATGAGGGTGCTGTCCCTGTAGGACTCCTCGGAGAGCGAATCGAGCTCGGCGATGGCGTCGTCGAAGGCCTGCTTGGCGAGGTGGCAGGCGCGATCGGGCGAGTTGAGGATCTCGTAGTAGAAGACGGAGAAGTTCAGGGCAAGACCGAGGCGGATGGGGTGAGTGGGAGTCAGCTCCGTCTGGGCGACATCGGTCGCGGTCTGTTCAGCCAGCGTCAGCCATTGCCTTGCGCTTGGGCGTTTGGATATAGATTAGATTGGCGATTGCGTCATACCTTGTAAGCCTCGTGTGCGGCAGTGGCAGCGACCTTGCGCTTCTCACCGGACGCGAACTCGGCGAGGTAACGGTGGTAGTCACCCTTCCTGTAGTGAGAGGTCAGCGTTGCTGAGGACGGACGGATAGGCTAGGAGGTGGAGACGCTACATCTTGTGGTAGAAGACCTTGGACTCGCCCGACTCGGCCTTGGGGATGAGGGACTCGTCGAGGACGTTGAGGACATCCTGGCAGACCTTCTCGAGCTCGGCCTCGATCTTCTGGCGGTATTCGCGGATGGTGGCGACGTGCTTCTCGGATCCCTTAGATTCCTCCTTCTGCTCAATGGACGAGATGATGCGCCATGAGGCACGTCGCGTGCCGACCACGTTCTTGTAGGCAACGGACAGGAGGTTGCGCTCATCGACGGTCAATTCGCCGCCAATCTGCAGGTTTGTTGTTAGACGAGGCACTGGGCGAGGGGCGTCGCAGCCTGCTCGCGGCGCGGCCGGACGGGTGTGTGGAAAGACAGTACCTTTGCGACTTCCTAAAAGGCGGTCAGCTCATGAGTCTGGGATTACATTTGTTTGGACGATGGTACTGACCTTCATGTACGTGACCATCTCTGTAGAAAAAGCATGATTAGTACGACGCAGTAGAACAAGGGCAGCATGGCATGGCGGGCGACTCACCATCGTAGCGCTCAGCCTGTTCGCAAAGCCGGGCGAGGAAAGTCTTGCTGTGCAGTTGTCAATCGCGCGATCGCTTTCGCAGGATGATTTTTCAAGGTGCATACCTCTCGCGCTGGAGGAGGCGGGCGCAGTTAGCATTTGTTGAAGTTTATCGGGGCATGACGGCGTGGGCTGCTGAGGGGTACGGTATCGCGGGCAGAGGGCGGGAAATGGGGGGGAAGGCAGGAGCAGGGGAGTTGGCAGACATACCTCGTTCGCCATTGTGCAAGCAGTGATGTGGGTTGAATTGGGAATGAAAGTGGTGGAGAGGATGGGGGTTGGCAGAGGTGGTTGTTGGGGAGATTGTTGTTCAGGGCTGGGGGGTTGTGGTGTTGGAGTCTTGGGGAGAGAGAGGGAGGTGGAAGGCGGATGTTTTGGCTCCACTCCACTTGCTCCCCAGGGCTTGGGCTGCCTGCTCGCTTTGCGCTTTTGGACGAGTAACAGGACTTTCACTGCGCACCCCCAACCACCACGACTTGCTCCGTTTTCCAGCAGGGCCACCCCCATTGAGGGCTATAACAGTAACGCCCCGATGGGCCCCCCACGACTAGCCGCCTCTCTATCCCTCTTCTACGGACAAACCAGCAACGGTGGGAGCGTCTCCAGGCTGGTCTTGGCACTCTGACGGGCTCTTCAGGGCTCTTCTTCACCTGGCAGGGCTTGAAATGGGCAGGGCACGTGAGCGGACGAGGCTGTGCAAGAAAAAAACAGTGAAACAACAGGAGATTGACAACTCCCAGGCTCTCTCTTGCGACATGTGTCGCCGCCTTGTTTGGCAGACGCCTCGGGAACACCCTAGACTACTACTGGTGATGTACCGTGTACGATCCCAACAATTTTCAATGCTGCTTGCTGCTTTCAAGGCGGATGGACTTCCACGGTCGTCCGTCGCACCAGTCACGCCCCCCTGGGCAGTGGGCAACGCTGCCAGTGCCAGGTGTGATGTGCCATTGTGCCAGCAAAGACACATGGCTGCGAGACCATGTCGACGCCGGGGCCAATCACTCCTCACTCCCCCGTACCGTAGAACCAGCTAGAAAACTGGGAAATTCTCACGAGCTGGCACGCTGGCAACGCTGACGACGGCGGCCAGCGCTTGCCGCCAGTCTGGCCATGCATTATTGTGGCATGTCGATGAGTCGTGTCGCAATCCGTGGTTTTCTTTCTCTTTTAATCTGGGAGGGAGATGGCTCGGAGGTAGGGTTCATCGGCTCCGGCCAGCACATGTCATGTCCCGATGTATCTATTAGGGAATCATGGGTAGTTACTTGGTCAGAACATCAGTCAGAATATCACTAGACAAGTTTGGATTGCTGTGTGAGGCCTTCGCATAGGAAGAGTCCTCGCAGTGCCCTGCAATAATTACGACCAACTGCCCGTGTTTGAGGTGCTTGATAAGGCTGAGTTAAGGGCATGGTATAGTCCGCTATTGATCTGCTCGAGGAGTGAAAAGCTTCACTGTATGCATCGAGTGAGCAAAGTCATGAGAGGTGGTTCTTTCCGGCATAGGGGCGAAGCCACTTTGTCATACGAGTTCCATACGGAAACCCACGGGCGCCATCCTTCGCAACGCCCTGGAACTCTCGTTGGAGTGCCTCTTCCACAAGATGGGCAACGCTTGCGTAATAACTAAACAACGTGCCCCAACTTTGTGACACCGGCAGGATGAAGCGCCGCAGGGGCTGAGGCAACGACGCCCAGTTGCTCCGTTCGTGTACCCTCCAAACCAAGCCTTCTGCCTCCATCCCAAGAAACAGCAACGGGTATCGGAAACCATGGTTACACAGCACAGTCTCTTCACATCAACAGACGCCACACACCAAGCATGAGAGCCGCCGTGCCTGTGCAAACGCCCCTGTCAAACAAGTCAGCCATGCCCTATCAACAGCCTCCCTCTGATACTGATGCGCGCGAACGGGGAGAACATACATCAACCACTGCAGCGTCGAGAACTTGACGGCCTCCAGCCGTTCCCGCAGCTGCGCCGTCTCCTGCTCGATCCGCGTCTCCGTCTCCTTGAGCTTGAGCTCCTGCACATTCGCCTCCTCGCGGATCCGCCCCTTCTCCAGGTTGAGATCCAACCGCACCGACGCCTGCGTCCGCTGTATCTCGTCGCGCAACCGCGAGTTGAGCTTGGCCAGCTCGTTCGTCAGGCGCTCGTGCGAAGCCCGCGTGAGCGACGATTCGGTCGAGTCCGCCGTCATGAGCTCCGATCGCAGCTTCGCGAAGTCGACCTTCTGCGTGTACGTGGCGCGCTCCTGGTCCTCTCTCAGCACCATCGTGCGCGTGAGATTCTGGATGCTGGGTGACACTGTTAGTCGAGGACGGGCGCGTTCAATCTAACGAGGCTGCCCACCTCTCCTCAATGACGTCGCTCAGGACCCTCATCATGGCTTCTGCTTGCTCCTCTGTGAACCCTTCATCCTTCAATCGCTGCACAAACTTCAAGGTATCGAAGTGGTGATCTCGCGCATGGGAAGCTGTTGCGCTGAATTCGCGGCGGGAACGGAGGATAGCAGTAGCGCTCGACGCAGCTGGTGTACGTATTGACGGCCATGCCTTGTTGTGGCTTATCAGTGACCCCTCGGAGAATGCTCTTCTCTGTTGGCTCGCGTTGCTAGACGTCATATACCGCGGGAAGGCTACCGCACCGATAGGGCCGGCACGCTGTAAAGCCATGGAACCCCATGTGAGTTGCGGGAGGAGAAATCGCGGTATCGTAGCTGTTTGCATCGTAACTGTCGCCATTGTATTGTTGTGTAATTCAGAGGTTTCCTTGTGACTGGAGGAACGAAGCTCCATCGCATCTCCATAACCGGCTGATTAAGCCGCGGTTACTTGTTCGGGAAAGGCGCGGAAGATGCCCGACGGAGACCAACCTTGGAACAATTATAACAATCAATTCCTCCTCGCATGATTCAAAACAATCCAGAGTCACCAGGTGGCAGAAAGAAGTGATCTAAGCTTGGAAACCCCCATTCTCGAATTCAGTGCTCAAAGCAATTATAAGGACCCAGTCCACGTCTCTCAGTTATCCGTTCTTGGAGCTTAATTGCATCGAGAAGGCGGTCTTGAAGAAGCTTCATTTGCTAGAATATGCTTTACTCCCCATAACAGGAAAGCAAATATTTGGGCCGTCACTCTGACAGCATTCCTCCTCCCTCACGATTCTCAACATGATTCCCCCATACTTACAACAGCTTTCGCTGTTACACCTCACTCTAAACCCCAACATCGACATGACCCGCTAGCCTCACCACCCAAACGCTCAAAAAGAAAAGAAAATGACCTGGGTATCAACAACGAGAAAGCCGGCAACAAAAAACTCCATATGCAAATGCCCTCACCCCCATCTCCATCTTTCTAATACCTGAACGCCACAATCCCCGCCCTCTCCGGATCCAGCTTCCCCAGCAACGGCCTCACATTCGGCCGATCCAGCGCCAACGCCCCGTTAATCACCAAACTGACGCTCCGCCCCAGCACGTCCACGTACCGGTCGCGGATCGCGGGGTTGATGTGCGGCACGCTGATGATGGAATCAAGCCACTCGCAGATCTGCTCGTGCTGCCACTCCGGCGAATATCCTGGAGGTCCGCCCATGTTCATGTTCATGTTCACGCTCGGAGGCATCGTGGGCGGAGCAGGTTGGCCAGGCACGAAGCCTGCGATGCCAGGGGACGTGGTGTTGAACACCGGGCCCTTTGGTCCCATGCCCATCATCTGCGCGGCCTGCCATGCGCGCATCTCGGACAGGGTCCAGGGGCTCCATGCGGAGATGGGGGCGTTGCTGGTGACGGGGATGACGAGGCCGGGGCAGCCGTCCATGAGGTGGAAGATCAGGGTGCCGCAGCCGGGGCGGCGGCTCGTGGACCACATGTTGCCGCGGTAGGGGGAGATTCCCGTGAAGAAGAGGAGGAGGCGGTTGGTGCCGATGTCGGTTCGCGGGTCGGAGGGGCAGAAGGAGAGGATGGAGGGCATGGCAGGGAGGAGGGCGGTGGTGGTGAGGGCGAAGTCGCCTGGGGGAGTTAGTGAAAAGGGGCAAAGATGAGGGGAGAGAAAAGTTGACGAATGCCTGTTGAGAAAATGAATATGCACTTACCACCCAGCAACGGTCCATAGAAACATGCCATGCCGAAATCATTCGCCCTCGGCACCTGCGGCGTCCTGGCGCTCGCAAACAGGTACGGACAAAACCACCCCTTCTCACACGCCTTCTCATTCCGGGTAGGATACACGCCCCAGAACCTCAAGTCCGCGTCCATGCCCATCAACTTGTGCTTGATCCCCACCTGCAAACTCTTCACATCCTTCGTCTCGAGCATCTTCTCCTCCTCCGGCAGCAAGTGCTCAATCACCCCCTTATCAATCGCCTGCTCCACAATCTGGAAAACGCTGTACTTGATAATCGTCGACCCCGTGATGGTCGCAGCCCCAGAGCTCACAATCTCGGAAACAAAACTGTCCGCGCCAAAGGCGCCCGTGATGCCGTCCGAAATGCCGTCGACGAGCGGCGCGCCGACGAAGGCGAAGGTGGTGAAGAGAACGGCGTCGCGGTAGCGCACGTTGGGAAGGGTGACGGGGTTGTTGTCGCCCCAGGGGGAGAGCGAGGCGGGCATGCGCAGGGCCGAGGTGACGGTTTGGACGGAGGCGCGGCCGACGCGGCCGAAGAGGGTGTCGCCGAGGAAGCGCTGGACGGAGGAGGATTGCTTTTCGTCCTTGGGGCCGGTGTCGTGCTTGTTTTTCTTGCCGTTGTTGAAGCGGCTGGGTGGAGGTCCTTGGGCGGAGGCATATTGCGGTCCTTGGGGGAGATATTGGGGTGGTTGAGGCTGGGGAGGGATGGGTTGACCGGGTAGAAGGGGTTGCTGGTATAGTTGTGTCTGGGGCTGGGGTTGTTGTTGATTTACGAGTTGTTGAGCTTGTTGTTGGTACATCTGGAGCTTGTCTGGGGGCATATTTTGGATTATCTGTTGGACTTGGGTTTGTTGCTCTGGGGTCATGTTGGGCGGGTATTGGAGAGGCTGTTGCAGGGGGGCCATGGGCTGAGGTGTAAGGGGAGACTGAAAGATTTGAGTTTGTTGAGGTTGGAATTGCTGTTGAGGAACCATGGTTGGTTGCTGGAATTGGGCTTGTTGCTGTTGAGGAAAGCCATTTGGCTGATTCCCTGGGGCGTCCGCTATGCCTTGCGAGGGTTGAGGTTGCTGTAGGTTGGGGGTGTATGGGGGAGGTGCTGTTGAGCCGGTATTGAACGGAGTCATGGGAGTCTGCTGAATTGGCATTGCCATATTGGATGTCTTTCCTCGGGACCAGCGGGGTGTTGGAGATGTTCAAGTCGATGCCTTGTGCAACCGGCTCTTGGATTGGAACGGATGAATAAATCAACACTGACGAATTGCAGAAAGAGGGAATTGGAGGGAAAGGAATCGCGGTCAAATTAGGAATGCTAAATGGCGGAGAGGAAGAAAGACGGATGGAAGGAAAGCAGACAGAAAGTGACGAGAGGTTGAGGTTCATCAGCCTTCCCGTATAAGGGACCAGGCTGGAGTCAGCCGCATGGTGGCTTCATGCTTTGCCCTTTGCGGAGCATGGAAGCGACCGTGCTTCTGGGACAAACCCTGGGAAGGACTCTATTCTTATCGACGGCTGTCGGCGGAGACGGTTTACTGAAGATTCGCATGGGACTTCTCTGTCTGAATTGTATGGGGTGGAAGGCGGATACAGAGGCCAAGACCATGGTGAAGTGCATTTCTTACCACACGCCCTCCCTTCCAAGCAGCCAAGCTGGCTTATGGTCCTTATACAGCACAATGGGTAATACGGAGTACCGCCCTGGAGGATGCTGGGCCTCGGTGAGCACAGATGTTGAAGTTGACGATCCACCCTTCACAAGGGGGGGACCGGCCCGCCGTTTTCGCCAGAGCTTGAGCTTCTTTGGACGACATGGGATGGCTCCTTTCCGTCCCATCTCGCACTGCCACACAGGCACAGCACGCGGCGCCCGCAGCATCCGCGCACCACGACGCCGGCAGCCATGAACATGAACCGCATGCGCCGCCAAGTGTGATGGGTGGCCTCCAATCCGGCCGGCAGCGCGTATATGGGTGGGCTGCGCCAATCATGCGACCGACATGGGCGCGTCGAGGGCGAAGACCCGCAGCAGCCCAATACTTACTACCATGCCATGTACCTTGGGCCATGTACGGAGTATTAGGCCTGGAATCATACGTAAGTCGGCGGCGTCGCCCTGGAGCAGGAGCAGGATATCTCTCTCTCTCTTGAATTTGGCCATCTGTCAACTCTCCCTAAACATTCACTCTGCAAACCATCGAAATACACGGCTATCAACTGTGCTTGCTCGTGTCCGCTTCTCCCCGCGTCGTCATCCATCACCATCGTCACTCACCCCCCGCTGTAGTCACAATCCCTCCCGCTGCAACCCCGCAAGAAGGCTGCGAGTGACCACAGGCACCACGGCTCCTCTCTCCTCCTACAGCTGGCCTGCATACTCCCGTCGCCAAAAATAAAGACGCCGCCGTCATCGTCTTCCTCTGCTTCCGAACCCTCCGAATCGCATTCGCTCCCCCTCCGCGCTGCCCGCCGCCATGGACGGCCGCAAGCAAGGGAGGCCCGAGGAGGAGATGTTCCTGCGGCCCACCGACACTCCAGAGACTCCCACCGTCGGGCCCCTGAGGATACAGAAGAGGGACTCGGCCTCAAAGAGCCCTCCCCCGCGGACCGACTCTGCGGGGAGCTCCAAAGCTGCACCGGCCTTCTCCCGTCCGCCGCCCATGCCAATGCCATCATTCCCCGCGCCGCCCACTAGCCCACCCACCGCTCCACTCCCCTATCCCGACGACCGTCCGTCCAAGCAGCAGCAGCAGCAGGGACGCTATACTCCGCTCAGTGAGCGAGAAAGAGCAGGAAGGAATGCCACGCCGCCCGACGCGGACGGCAGAAGGCGAGGGTCCAGCAGCGCTGCAGGAAATAGTCCGTCGTCTCCAGCTTCACGACCACGATTCGACGCAAACGATCCCAACCGCCCAACGATTTCTGGATATGCACATGCGCCTGGGAGAGCTGCAGACGGGTCGATCCAGCCTTCAAGGCTGGCAGAGCGCCGCGGGACGGCTCCAAAGCCGCTTCCCGACTCCCCAGGACCGGAAGCGCCGGATAAGGAGGGATTGTTCCAGCGGCCACCCCAACGCCAGAACAGCGGAGAGCCAAATCCGTTCCCCGACTATCATCAGCAGTACTGGCCCCCTCCAAAGTCGGAGAGCCCAAGCAACGCGCAGTCGTCCGGGCTGAATATCCCGAAGCCTGCTGGAGTGAACAGGCTGAGCTCCACTGCTTCGACATCTACTACGAGAGCGCAGAGAGGATCTCCGCCTCCTCCGGAGACGCCCATCATCCCACCCCCAGGTGGCGGCATCGAAGCACGCTTCGCGGCTGCTGGTATCGCGGGGACTTCCACTTTGAACAATCTCCAAGCCCAGACGGTGTCGAATGCCGCTGCGGCAGCCAGAAATCAAGTGTACGCGAACCAGCCGAGACCTGGCATAACCTCCCCTCCAGCCCAGCAACAGCCTCCGAGGAGACCATGGACACCGACCGAGCAGCCCGGAAGCCATCCGCATGGTCCACCTACCGTGTATCAGGGAATGAACGAAATTCCTGGTGCTCAGTCCAGTCCTCCCCATGCACCCGCGCAACCTCGTCCAACCACTACATCTCCTCCGCCTTCAAATATCCCGCCTGAACACCCTCTGAACCAGGAGATGGGCCGCATGAACTTGAACGAGGAGCCCCCGCCAGCTTACTCAAGCCTCGCTCATTCAGCAGCAGCCCCAGGGGCCACGACAGCACAAGGATATCCCAATGAGAAGCGTACCCAGGCGACCGCTGCACCAACACAGCAGCCAACGAACCTAAACGATCCTCATTTGCAAGGACACCCAGCGTTTGCCAATGATCGGCCTGCACAACCAGGACCGTCTACCCACGCAGCCGGTGTGGCAGTCGTTGCCCCAACTCCCACGGCGAGCCAATTTCCCCAGCAGCAGCAACTGCAGCATGCCACAACTCCTAGCCCCGCACCAGCTCCAGGTCCTGGGCCGGCATCACCACCACCTCTTCCTGAAGGGTGGATCGCCCACCTGGATCCGAACTCGGGCCAATACTACTATATCCACTTGCCTACTCAGTCTACGCAGTGGGAGTTTCCAAAGGGCCCTACTCCCTTGAACCTAAACGAGCCCATGTCCCCCACAGGCAATTTTGCCCACTCTCTGGCTTCACCCAGCTTTGGAAAGGCTCCGATGGCTTCTCCTGGATTTCCCACGCAGACTGCAGCATTCACAGGTGATATGCTGGGCATGGCTCCGCTCGCCACACCTACTGCAGCAGGCTTCACCGGCCCACCTCCCGCGGCTGGGATGGATATGTACAAGGTTGCCCCCACGAACAGCGTCTATTTTGGCCCGTATCTGAGGTATACGAACATGGACATTGAGCGGGGCCTGTGGTTGGGATCCATTCTTTTGATCACAAACACGCCGCATCCGCCTACGATACATATCCATCAGAGTGTGGATCTGTCGCCGAATCCGAGACAACTCAAAGCAAACCCCATCTACTCACATCAGACATGGATCTTCTACAGATATGACATTGACCTGAAGATGGAGGAGGACCATGCAGCCAAGTGGACGTATGCAATCACGTCACATCTTGGGTGCACGCGCTTCGAGTTCCTGGTAGCAGGACGGCACGAGACCAGCTGGCGGTTCATCGCCCATTCAGGCAACGACTTCGCGCTCAACGTGAACGCCAACGAGAGATCGAAGCTTGGCGGCGTTGGCTTCATGTGGAAAGACATTCTCCAGAAGAACGCCGAATGTGGCGGGTTCCACGTGCAGTTGGGTCTGGGCGGGCAAATCTACGCAGATAGGTTGTGGAAGGATATTCCATTGCTCAAGCAGTGGACGGCGACGAGTGGCAAGGAGAACCGGAAGAATGCCCCTTGGACGGCGAAACATGAAGAGGAGGTTACGCATGCGTACTTTCACTACTACACGAGCCACTTCGACCAGGCGCATCTGAGAGAGGCGTTTGCTCAGATCCCGCACATTCTGGCTTTGGATGACCATGACATGTAAGTTGGCTCGAGACCTCCTGTAGAATGCTTCCTGACAAGAACAGTTTCGACGGCTTCGGCTCCTACCCCGAATACATGCAATTCTCCAACATGTTCAAGAACATTGGCCGGATAGGAATCGAAATGTACCTGCTCTTCCAGCACCACACAACGCTCGAGATCCTCCGCAACGTCAACAGCGACATGGATCTCTTCACCATCACCGGGACCGGCTGGCACTTCATCAAGTACCTGGGCCCGTCCGTGGTGGTCTGCGGGCCCGACTGCCGCTCGGAGAGGAACCCGCACCAGGTCATGGCGGGCCCGACGTACCAAGGCATCTTCCCCAAGATTGCGACTCTGCCGCCAAACGTGCAGCACTGCATCTGGATGATCCCCGTACCGGTCGTGTATCCGCGCCTCGAGTCTGTCGAATCTTTGGCAAATACCGTGTCGACGGGCAAGAAGGCCGTGACGGGCACGTTCAACGTCCTGGGCAAGGTGACCAGCTCGGTAGCCGGCGTCGTCGGCGCCAAAGCGGTCGTGGGCGAGGGCTTCAACTCGGTGAAGAAGGCCATCGGCAAGTCCGGCCTCATGAGCGGCGTGCTGAGCCCCTTTGGCGAAATCGACCTGCTGGACGAGCTGCGAGATCAATGGACGCACGAGTCAAAGGTACACCCCCCTAGCTTCTTCCAAACAAACTCACTGCTAACCCCACGCAGGACCTCGAGCGCACCTACCTAATCCGCACCCTCCAAGGCATCGCGCACAACAAATCCCTCCGCATGACCTTCTTCAGCGGCTCCGTCGACGCCTGCGGCGCCGGCATCCTGCACGACCCGTCCAAGCCGCAGGACCACAAGACCATGTACCAGATCATCGCGTCGTCGGTCGTCAACGCCCCGCCCTCCAACTACGTCCTCCGCCTCCTGCACAACAACCGCTCGCTGTACGTCCCCGCCAACGGCCACCGCAGCACCCACTCCCCGACCGACACAAAGGAGGACATGATGGAGATCTTCACGCAGGACGTGAATGCCCAGCCGCGCGAGCAGAAGCGCCTCATGGGGCGGCGCAACTACGTCGCGTGCGTCGTGTACGACCCGGAGATCGTGAATGGCACGTTCGGCCAGGCGGTTCCGGGCCATGGGTCGGGCAAGCTGAGCCTCGCGGTGGATTTCATGGTGCAGGGCGATGTCGGGGGCGGGTTTGGCGGCGCGGGGCTGCCGGTCAAGTATGGGCCTGTGATTATCCCCAGTTTGGAGTATGGGAGGTGATGGAGGAGAGAGAGCTGTGGTTGAGAGCGGGATGGCAGGAACGGGGGGGGGGATGATGTAATGGATAGAGCAGTACCTGGAGGCGATAACTTTCTCACCCGCATTTTCCCGTTGAGCAAGTCGGTCGTGTGTTTGTTTGTTTGCGTGGGCCAGCGAGCATTGCGGAAGCAAAGGTTGTTTGTTGTATATTCTCCTGAATGGATTCGAAACGGCATAGGAATTGGAATGATGATCGTGCACCTTCTTGCCTCCAGTACCCCTCTCAGCAGATCAGCCATGTGATGTGTGTGCTCCATGCTCTTGAAGCTTCCCTGACCCGTGGGCTTCCTTGTACTCACCCTGAAGCCTACTCCCATCCACAGCTGTCATAACGCACCAAGACGAAATCATCACCACATCACACATCACTCAAAAGCGAATCCTCAAGCTCACAGTCAGACAAGGGCCCGGTCTAGCACCAGAGCCTCAACAACTTCCATTCACCTTCAGCCTCACAAGTCTACCGGTTTCAGAAGAAATGAGAAAATGGATCGACATCTATCATTCCCAAGTGCCACCCAGCTCCAACATGCACGAATGATGCATGCATGCATGCATGTATGCAACAATGTATCCCAGACCGAGAAGAACGCCCATGCACCCAAAATCCCGAGCCAGAGAAGAAAAGCATGGAACCACCCTGACAAGCAATATGAGAGGGAGGGAAAGAGGAAGTAGAGACAAGAAAGGAATATGCACATTACAATCGCACTAAAGGAATAAGGGAATACCCGGGACCGTGGAAAAAGAAGAAGGGAAAAAGGAAAACATCTCCTGACACTTTTTGAGGGCGTCCGTTATCGGGTTTGGTGGATGGATGATGGATGGATGGTGAGAATATCGACAAGAATGTCCGCGAGGATTCGGCGGAGGAGGTGATCCACTGGATGCGTGGATGAGTTTGTTGTAAAGAAGAAGCCCGTTTCAGAACTGGTCTGAAGAACACGCCATCCGCGAGGAGTGAATCCGTCTATGGAAACCATGCTGATTTTGGGTCCTGGGGGTATCATATCCATATCAACCAGAAATGATAAGTAGTGTGGCAGACACAGCGAACATCCTACAGATCCCGTTAGTCCCATTCTCGTGACTCTACAAGATCTTTTTACTAACCTCTCCAAAGCCCACAGGCTCATCACCGCGAACTAATCGGCCTACTCTGCCCGGGACTTGCCCACACGCCTCCGCCCACAGCCTTGGAGATGCCCACACCAAGACCGGTCGCGGCTGCCACGATAAGCAGCCCGATGATGATCTTCACCCACAGACGCTGCCTGCTGCTCAAGTTCCTGAACAAGCTGCACCCGCGCATCTGCTTGTGTTGCCGCTTCTTGTCCAGCATGGCCTGGCGGGACGGCCACATGGTGCACTCCTTTACGCGGCCGTCGACGGAGACTTTGGGGTTGGAGAGCTGGGCGGTGGGTGCCGGGGAGAGGTGGGAGCCCATTTCGAGGTCGATGACGCGGATGGGGGAAGGGTCGCGGGAGGTTTCGCGGTCCATGGCGGAGAGGTAGGACTTGCTAGGCTGAAGGCTAACAGCTGGGGTCTTCTCGTCCCAGGAGCGGCGTGCGTCGGGGTGGGTGTAGAAGGGGGAGAAGGGGTTGGAGGGGTCGACGTTCATTTCCTTTTCTGCGGCCGCGGGTATGGAGACGGTGGAGGAGTTGGATTCGTTTGAGGGAGGGGAGCGGAGAGCAGGTGCGGGAGCGGTGGGCGGTTCTATCGTGGCACCGAAGGTGACTGGTTTCTCGGCGGCCATGGCTGGTTGGGTGAGGTGGATGTGTAGAGGATGTGACTGGGAGTGTGACTGGTGGGGAGGTGTTTGTACGTGGTACGGGAGTGGTGTCGTTTGAGTTGACTGGTGACTCTCGACGGTTGAAATGAGCAGACCCGAGTTCTCACTTGAGAACAGGATGGGGCGGAAAGTGGTGACGCGTAGTCCTCAGAAGATCCAGAAATCAGTCGATAGTCCTCCTCTTGGTCTTTATTTTCAAGCTGAGAAAGCAGGTCCTCGCTTCAACGGCTTCGTTTAGGCTCGGCTGGTATGATAAGTCGTGAAGAATGATCTTGCTTCCTTGGAATGGCTCCCGTGCTTCGACGACTGTCGGTTCAATATATGGAGTCGCAGCTCTCAACAAAAGCGGACTGGATTGCGAATTCGCCTCTGGCCTCAGTTCGCTCGACGCTTGTCACGCCAGCTAAACGCTACAGGTACAACCAGGAGCTTCCCCGGCAGATAGCTCGTGGCTCGTAGAGGGGCGGCAGCAGAAGGACCGACTGGGACTGGCCTAGAAGGTCCGTAGAGGAAGGTCTCAAAGGCGAAGAAGAGCAGGACCGATAGAGAGAGGAGAAGAGAAGAAAGGGACGAGCGGAGAACTGAAAAGATCAGCAGGAGCAAAGCAGGTGAAGAAAGAAAGGAAATGGATCAGAAGACAAGACGAGGAGCAGTCGCAAGGTCCGCCCACTTTCCCACTTTCCACTTTCCACTTTCCCTGCCTCCCCCCGACATTCACGGTCTCCCTCCCCTTTAGGCACGTTGGACACAAGCCAGAGTGCAAGCCAGCGCAAGCTCCTCGCCGTGGTCCTGCCGCTTCTGGGGTAATCTGGACCAAGTTAGCGGATGATCCAGAGCTAAACCGCTTCTAGATTTAGAGCCGCCGGAACCCCTGACTAGTGGGCTTGGCGGCCGGTAGTCAATGTCGCCCAGGGGCTTGGCAATGATGGGTGGAAAGGATGGATGGATGCGAATTCAGCAGAGGTGAAGAGGTGAAGAGGCTGCTTTGCTGTTCATCGAACCATTCGGTTGAAACGTCTTCCGGGTCCACAGCAAACTGGCGACTCTCTGAGTCTCAAACCACCGTCCTCAGTACCGTAGATAATGTAAGGAAAAGGCCCAACACCACGAATATCAAAGGACACGAGAAGCCCAAATGCAAGCCTCGCCTTTCCCATCACCCGTCGCCGTCCCCGTCCCCAAACCCTCCACATGTCCGCGTCCAGTGCCACTACTCGTATCTACTATAGATACTCGGTAGGCACTCCGTACCGTACCACACAAATCCAGAGCGCCTAGGCTGCCCCCAGCGTGTCTCTAGAGTCTAGACAGCAAATCACGCCGTGCCCTGTCAAAGAGCGAAGGGTCGTGCAACAGAAACAGCATGTGCCATGCATGAAGAAAAAATAAAAACGAATCAGAAGAAAACCCATTTTTCTCGTCTACGCGACCAATAGCCACCCCTCGGAATGTGCGCCCTCACTGCACTCATTTCTGGGCGGCGTGAGTAGTCCACGGCCACCAGTCCCAGCTCCCTCATAATCCCTATCCATATTTCCACGATGAAGCACGACTCGTAAGAAACAGCGGCGGGACGGGGACGTGGGTAACGGGGCGAGAAACGCACCCTGAGCCAAAAAGACCAAATGGCAAAAAGGACCATGACGCGCGCATGGCTTGACGGCGTTCGACATTGTGTTTGATGAACCGTCGATGCGGGCGAATGAGCGCGTTGCGGAGCCAGGGGCGAGTTTTCGGAATCGAAAGGGGGTTGGACTCGTCACTTGGTGGAGAGTCCATAGCATGACGTTTCCGTTCCTTTTCGCCTAGGGTAGGTACCTAGGCCTGTAACCTCCACTCGTTATTGTTCGACTGCGCCTCTTCAAACACCCAATCGCTCCCTCTCATATACGGGGCATGTTGCGCGATAAGGATCCTGCCCAATGCCCAGGAAACGCAGGTAGTCTAGATACCATGCGTCGCCATCACGCAAGTCGTCGAATCGCGGACTAGTCTACGCGCTGTTCGGCATGTGAATGGATTACGACGCTGGTTTCTCTCTCTTCTCGTCCATTCCCTCCCCAGCGAAACCCTTCTATCCCAGTGATGCTGTTTAAACTAAGTCCCCAAATCCCCTTTTCGATGCGGGAAAACTATCCCGCGATAAGCTCCACAAAGGCCCTTTTCAAACAACAAGAGTGAAAACCATTATCGATTAGAAAAGAAGAAGTACTCTATGCATCGCGGTCACTACCCAAGTTGTGTATCAACCCGCACGCTATGTAGGTAGGTATGTACTCATCTCTGGAAAACACCGCTATCCCAACGCCTTTTCTTTTCAAAAAATGCCGCCAAATCTGGCAGACGGTGATATCTATCCCACCCTTCGCACTCACCCTCTCCAGCATCTACTCCCCCCCCAAACCAACTAACCAACCCCCATTAAACCCCTCCCCCCTACTT
>JAFHBW010000449.1:0-19248 GCA_019022765.1 Westerdykella sp. P71
GCTGTCATCTCTACTAGCTTTGTACAATCAACTCAGTCACTCTTTCTGTCACCTTGCCCCCCCTTCTACCCTGATAGAGAAGCATAGGCGTTGCACTGTCTACGGACATGAATTTTGTTGTCCAGAACCCCTTTCTGGCGGCAAAACCAGCACGCAACCACAACGGAAAAAAGAATTTTTCCTGCACCCGCGCCATGGAAAAGAATCAGAGCAATTGTTACCATGTCTGTCCTAAAACTACCAACAATAGAGCCCATGTCAGCGTCGAGGACCAGGACATCCCGAAATGCGCCATCGAAAGCACATGAAGTTGAAAGGTCCATGAAGGAGAAACCAGCCACTCCTATATATATCCTTCTCCAACAGTCGAATGCACGACAGCACCAGAATGTAAGGCATCGACAGGCCACTAAAGCCAGAAAACCAACATGGCTCTCGTTGTATGAAAAGAAAGATCGCACAACCACATGTATAAACGAACCAAAGAAGAAGAAGAAGAAAGAAAGAAGATGAAAGCGGCCCTTGATGGGCAGGATAGATCGAAAAGACTTCCAGCAGAGAAACCATGTGGGTCTTCTGGACGATAAAAGAAAACTGTGCAAAGAACCTCCAATGAACGAACGGAGAAAGTAGAAGAAAAGATGAGGATGTGCGCGGCACTTGGAGGCTAGGATAGACCGAAAAATACGACCAGGGGGGCGTATGTGTACAAGCGGACCAAAGAAGTTCAACGCAGGGTCGAATGTGGGCGGTCCTTCGTGGGCAGGATAGATCGAAAAGACTGCAGACCCAAATCGTATGGGACTTTTTAACGATTCTGTCCACACCAATGAAAAGAAAGAGCGCAAAAAAAGCAACAAGCCATGTACCTATGACCGAACAGAGAAGTAGAAGTAAAAGAAGAATGAGGGCGCCGTTTGAGACCAGAAAAAAACCATCTGGAAGGTTGATGTGGGACCTTTCGACGGAGGATCAGTTTGCACGCCAGATAAAAAAAAAGACACGTCGGGAAGGCATGTGTTGGTTTCACTCCAGGCGCAAAAGAAAAATTCCTGCGCCGTGGTGATGTGGGAATTCTTGGACAGAGGATTAGTTTCCACGCCAGATAAAAAAAAAGACACGTCGCCAACCCCCATGTTGGTGTCACTCCAGGCACCGAAATAAAAAACACTCACTGGGACCATGTGGAATTCCTGGACAGAAGAGACGGGCTGTACAACTGAAGATGCACTCGACAATATGGAGGTGGGCCGCGAGAGACCAAAAATGCGAAACCTTTCAAGTGATGAAGAGAAAGATCGAGCAAATCCATGCATGTACGGACCGAAGAAGAAGAAGAAGAAAGAGGGGAATGTAAGACAGCCCTTCGAGGCCAGAATAAAACAAATACATTGGGTTGATGTGGAACTCTCGCACAGAGGATCGGTCTGTACGCCTCGAAAAATAAAATAAAATAACGTTCGACAATCAACGAAGATGTTTTGTGTCGCTGAAGGCGCAAATCAAAAACACTAATCCGCAAACTCATGTGGGATTTCTGGGCGCGGAAGAAAGGCTGTACACCTGAAACCTGCTACCTCAGGCTTGCTCGCCATGTAGACGGCACGGCACTAAAATCTCGTTAATGCTCCGAGCATGAGGAGAAAGGAGATCGCTACGATACGACATTCGAAAGAACAATGCAAAAATCTACATTCTGCCAACCTATGTGCAGAAAACTAGGGCCTTACAGCCCATGTGTGACCGCCCTTGGAGGCCAGGATACAAGAAAGATAACTTTTGAGAGGCAAATGTATGTGAGACTCTTGGACGGAGGACCAGTTGGGGGACTGAAAAAGAGGAGTGAACAATAAATGTCGGTTCGACTCAAGACACAAGCAGGAACTGCAAGCATTATGCCCTTCGACGATAAAAAAGAGAGTTCTCGAACAACATATGCACGAACGAAGCAAAATTCTGGACGTCCACAAGCCATGTGGCAGTACTTCGGGACCAGGATAAATACCAAAACATTGAACCTTGGCTACGAATTATGTCGGCGTCACACAATGTGACAGCAAGCAACATGCCCTTCGACGATAAAAAGTGCAAACGCTGGAAGATGGGTGCTGAAAGGGCCAAAGAAATAGACCTAGATGGATTATGGGCGGCCCTCTGAGGCCAGATACAACAAAAGAACTGTACAACGTCTTCATGAGAATCTTTGCACAGAGGATCGCTTCCACTACTTTTTCCCCTCTTTTTTACAAAAGATGAAAGCCGAATACGATGTCGGTGTGACTCGGGGCGCGAAAAAAAGAAATACAACCAGCTCGAGAGGGTTATGTGGAACTCTTGGACGGAGGACGGTTTTGCACGACTAGAGAAAAAGCCACAGAGAAGTCTCAATGATCGTGTGACCCCAGTCGCAAAAAGAAATAAACAGAATAGGACGGCGACGACATCATGTGGAACTTTTGGACAGACCATCGTGTCGCACGACTGAAAAACTCAAAGGCAAAAGTCGATGTCGGTGTGGCCCAAGGCACAAAAGAACAAATTAGACGACTTCTGATACTATGTGGAATTCCTGGGCGCAGGATCAGTTGCGGGGTCTTAAAAAAGAATCAAACGAATCCCAATATGTCGGCGTGACCCAAGTCGCGAAAAGAAAGCCACCGACATCGAGCTCATGTGGAATCCCTAGACAGAGTCTCGTCTGCACGACTCAAAAAACGCGAACTTCAGAGCGGATGTCGGCGTGATCCCGAGGCAAAAAATCAAACAAACAATCCTTCTTAGTCGTGATGGGGAATCCCTGGACAAAGTCTCCATCTGCGCGCCGAAAAGAAAATAGGGAACATTCTTCTCGATGTCGGTGTGACGCGAGGCGCGAAAGAAAAATGCCCAGACACTCATATGTGGAACTCTTGGACCGAGGAGATGGGCTGTATGACTGAAAACGCCATTCTACCTTGTGATGAGGGAGCCGTGGGAGGAGACTGGAGGAGTGGAGATACGGCGCTGGCGCTGATGGTGATGGTGATGCTCCTCACCACTATATGGTGAGAACGTAGTGAATATCTTTGCCCGACAAGCGCACCGTCGGTTTCTCAAAGATAGTAGCGTCCATTGACTTCTCTATCGATTTTTCCTGAGGCCCTACAGCTCCGCACTCCTCTCAGGCTCACAGGCCAAGCACTCATGACATATCATTTAACACACTGCACCATCAATTCATGAACATGGTCATCATCATCACCGTCACCACACGAAAATCTTCCTCAACGGTACACGTCCTTAAATAGCCATATCTATTCTTTTCTATTAAAACATCTATATCTGAACGTATATACAGTGAATGTTTAACGTTAGCTCCAACCAAACAAACAAGATTACGCCCTCCCTTATTCAACGCAGTTCAACTCACGCACCGCGATACTGCTGACCCTGCTGGTGCGCGAATCTCGCTGCCGCCTGCGCCTGGTCAAAACTGGCTCCATACGGCTGTACATACGGTTGCTGCTGCTGCTGCTGCTGCTGGGGCGAATAATATCTTTGCATCGGCTGGTGCTGTTGCGGTTGGGCTGCAAAGTACGGACCTTGAACAGGCTGAGGACTAGGAGTTCCCCAGCCGGGTTGCATAGCCTGCGAGACGGGAAGTGGGAAATAGCTTTGCGGGTTTAACATGGTGGGCGGCGTCGTCCCTGGGGTCGGGTAGGCAGGTGCTGGGCCCGGGGAATACGCTTGCGGCGGAAATCCCATCATCGGGGTGGCATACCCGCTCTGTGCCATCGCCATCGGTTGGCCCATTTGCTGCATATCCAGCATCTGTCGCTGCTGTGCGGCCATCATACGCCGGTCAATCTCCGCTTGCATTGCCGCCGTGCTGTGGTTTGCCTTGGCCTGCGCTTTCTGTCTTTCTCGTTGGTCAATGTATGCGGTTAACCCTTCCGTCGCAGGTTGTGACTTGGTTCGGGTATGCCTCATATCGAGCAGAGGAGTTCCAGTCATTCGTGCCACCTGCTCTTGCTCGCGAGCAGAGAGAGATATAGGACGTTGATCGAGCAGATTCCCGGCTCCTCTAGACAGCGGCCGACTCAAGGGTCGACTCGGTGGGCGTACAGGCATCTCCTCTGGCGTTCTCTGTAGATGCGTCCAGTCCCCCGATCGCGCTCGATTCGTAGGTGGAGGCGTATGCGACTTGCTCCTGCCATGAGCATAGAGCGGAGACGTCCCTGGACGAGCCGAAGCAACAGCTGCTCGCTGCGCTACCCATTCCTCTGCGTCCACCTTCACCTTCTCATTTTCCGGAAGGGGCTGAGAAGCTAGACCTGGCTGCCAAGAAATCACCCGTTCAGCATGGGCTTGAGAAGAGCCGGACAGCTGTCGTATATGCGTAGCCGCGTTGGGTGTTGCTCTCCCAGATGGTGGTCCTGTCTCGCGCGGGGATGACGCGAGGTTTTCCTTTGATTTAGAAAACATACCCTGAGTGAGAGTTCCGCTGGTTCCCGGTCGCTTGCCGACCGGGTCGAGTGAATACGTAGGGCCGAAATCGATTGTAGGAATTTCAGCCGTCTTTTCTTCGTGTGTTTCGGGGCTGTAGTGAGCGTCGCCAACCACGACTTCGGGTTTGGGATTGAGGTTCGGATCGCCGATTTTCTTGAGGAATGCACTGCGGGGCCTCTCCTCACGTCTGTCTGGCAATTTCCGAGGCTGGACTTCTTCGCTGTAGGTGCTGCTGGCGTAGTCGGGGGTCGATGTCGAGATGTTATCGTTGTCGTAGCGAGTGTGCGAGGGGGCAGTGTCCGGCAGTGACTCCAATCTGTCGAGCGCGTCGGGGTCGATCACTGCATTTCGTAAACTGCCAATACTTGAGCTTTTTGTCGAATAATTATCACTCTCCCCGTTTGGGGACAACATTGAAGACCGACCTGGTACTGGCTTGCGATGTATGATTACTTCCCCTTCCCTGCTACCAGGACGCGAACGATGGGCTAGGGGAGGATGAGAGTAGGAGACTTCTGCATGTTCGGGAACCGGAGGTGCCGTGGGTTGGAAAGTGGAAGGGGACTCCACAAACTCTGGCGGTTCGATATAGGGGGACGCGGGAATCGTAGGGAGTCTGTTGCCAGAGTGTCCAGAACGAGAACCATTACCGTACTGGTCAGCCGAATAACCACGGCCGTTTCCACTCGAATGCATTTGGCTTCCGTCTCTATCGTATTCACCACTTCGTCTCGCGGAATCACGGCTCCTCCACGCAGCGCCGGCACCTGCAGCGGCGATTCCGGCTGGAATAGGAGTGTTAGTAGCGTCAGCTAACTGATCCAGCGTCGTCGAATCAATCTGAGCATGCGGCCTCATCGCAGAAGGGGGCTGGTACGGCGGAAGCGAAGGTCGCTCACCCGGGGCGTGAGAAAACGATGGGGGCGAATCCACCGGGCCCGCCGGCAACTCAGGGCCAGGAGCCTGTTCGTACGACGGTTCGTATGGACCTTCGCCCTCAGGACGATAGGGAAACTCGCGGTGTTCAGGCGGGGGCGGAGGGCCGTCCGCATTGACTCCATAGGAGAGGCGAGAGGGTGTATCGGCTTGGTACTTTTTGTAGCCAACTGCTTCTGACACAGATCGCTGGTGCCTGGGCGCCATCGATGCGGGTGCAGTTTCCGTGCGCTGTGGAGGGCCACGTTCGACGCTATTTCGTGACGGGGACGGCTGGCGTGTTGTGGGTTGTGATTGTGCAACACCGCGGTCGTCGAACCGCAGAGTGCTTGTCCGGCTAGGAGGCAGGCTAGTGCGACTGAGCGTATTCCGTTTGCTGTAGCTAGTGGCGCGACTGGACGTCCTGGATGGAGCAGACAACATGCGCTTCGCAGTCAGCTCCTTGAGCTGTTTCCGCCACTGCCGCTCCGACCAATTTTGACTGCCTTCTGTATGAATAAGGCCGACAACATCCCACATCTCCAGATACCCATATCGTCGATCAGGGGGCATAGCAAACATTAGGCCGCGACTATCAAGTACATCCGCGATTAGCTTATTGGGGCGTCCGTATAATGCAAAGGTGTCGAAGACGGGGAACAGGAAACGAAGCATAATCTCAAAGCCGGACACTGCGGCGTGCGTCTCGGGCATAACGAAAACGAAACCCTCTGTAGTGGTATCCGTGGATCCATGTATCGTGATTTTACCTTCGATCTTAACAAGGGTAGACTGTTCGATGAGTGGTTTTGATTGAGGATAGAGCGCGTAGCACGAGTACGCATCGGTAACGGTCGCGACGGGGCGGGTCTTCTTGGTTACCTTCTTGGTCTCGTAGAACTTTATATCGCCCTTCAGCACGACAGGTGACCGGTTATAGGGGCTCGTCTTTTTCTGCGCTTTCTGGAGCTTGACATACTCCTTCTCATCTGGCGGGCTGACAACGCACCAACAACGGCGCCAGGGTGTACCGGCTCCGAAGCGCACGCGGGCCCAATCCTCGTGTTTTGCACGTTGGCGGTCGAGAATGTCGCGGATGTTATTTAGCGACTTTCCTTTGCCAGCGATCAAGGCGCCCGTGTACGCTTCCTGCAGGGTGGTGTGCTCGTACATGGCGAGACGGATGCCAGCAGTCCATTGGGTCAGCGAGTTGAAGGAGTTGAAATGGAAGAGGTACTTGTTGCTCGCCGCTGTGGAAACACTAAGCACATTGTCCAGCTTTTTCCCATCGTTCAAAACCATGGAGGGCATCTGAGAGATGTCAGTCGGGGTGCGCATGCGTGGGTGCTGCAGCACTTGCCATGTGAATCGCAGCATCTGTCAGGTTGATGAAGGTTGGGAGGACTTCGGCGTTCTCGTTGGATTGGTCTAGCTCGCTCGCGTCCCATAGAGACAATATGGTGCCGACGAGCTGAGCGAAGCATTCCTGCCATACACGGTCATGCGCGGGACGGCCGCCTGCAGGAGGTCAGTGGCACCGAAACGGGAAAAAGATGCGCTGGTGCGACGTACGCTCGTCTGTGTCATGGAACTTGAGAAAGTAGCCCTCCTGGTACAGCTTGTTGGAGTGGCTATTGAGGAAGGTGAAGATGCGCTGCAACTCTGGCAGAGTGTCTTGAGACACCTCCATGACCGGAGGATGGTATGTTTGTATCATGGACATGGGCCGCGAGGAGGGGCGCGATTCGGATCGCGGCTGCTGCTGGTATGAAGGGCTATGGGGCGGAGTGTCTGCGTTGCTGAGGGCGGTGGAGGAGCTGGAGAGGTTCGGGGTCGTGGAGGGGGGTGACTGCTTCAGCATGGGCGAGGCAGTCGCGGGTGACTGTGACAGGCCGTTCTGGGAGGCCGTCTTGCGTTGTCCACCCCATTCTGACATGAAGGACAGAACTGTGGAAGACAAATGCAACATTAGCCTACGTTTCCCGGAGTGTGCAATAACTGTGGGCGAGACTTTATGCCGACATGGGCATCACAGAAGCGTCGGAGCGAGTGGCAGAAGATGGCTGGCGGAGAGCGAAAGATGTCTTACCTCTGTTGGAGCGAACCATGGCTGCTGCTCGCAATCAGGCGCACGTGAAGAAAGGAAAAGGTGGTACGCGGTGACAAGCGTGGTGTGGTTTTTTTGTGTGATATGGTGCCGAGTGGACGCAGGCGGCGGACCTTCCGGAACGGGAGTCGACAACACGTTTGCAGCGGGAGGAGGAACGAGACGGGTGGAGGAGCGAGGGAGAGGAGGGCAGAGGGCTCGAGTGGGTGATGAGGAGGGCGGGTAGCGAGAGTGATGATGTAGATAAAGCGAGTGCGGAGAGCGATTTTGTGGGCGCGACGGTGTAGGGCCGACGTGTGAGAGAGTAGACTACTAGGTAGTGAGCAGCGGGAGGGTTCTTTGGTGTGGCGCTAGGCGTGTCGCTATGACGAAAGGCGCGGAAAGGGTCCAAGAACCGGGTTTACAGCAAGCCAACACTCGAGTCGCAGCACATTGCGGCAGAAACGGGACAAAAAAAGAAGGAGACAGTAGCAGCAGTGGATTTGAGGGGAGAAAAAAGGCCATGTATCTGGGTCGCGATCTATACTATAAAGGCGAAGAACGGAGCCGGAGCTGGCGGGATTTTTGGGTCAACTGGTGTTATTGGGGCTAGGGTCCACGCGGCATACTCTTCCCCATCCAGCCAAAGTCAGTTGGTCATGTCGCTGACGATGCGTCTGTCCGTCGTCTGTCCGCTTGGAAAGGCCTGGGCGCCAACCAGAAGAGCGGTGGCCGGCGTCTTGAAACCGTCTGGGGAGGTGGACACCATGTACTGGAAAGCGGCAGGTCGCAAAGGTGCCAAGGTGGAGGATGCGGGCAGTGTGGCTTAGCTGGTGGTTGTCCAACACGAGGGAGAAGTCAGAATGGACGTCCAGACGGAAGAGAGGGACGGAAGAGGAAATGTGTATACAATTGCGGCAGGCCTGGCAGGCCGCGGAAGACTGATGGAATGTGGCTACTCGCGGACTGCCAGGGGTTGAGTCCTGACAATAGAGGAGAGCGGCATAAGGGCATCATCAGTCATCAGTCATCAGTCATCATCATTATTCTGGACAGCTTCGTGTTCAGGCTTCATGGTGCTGCGGCATGGCGGCATCGGCGCAAAAGCTCCCGCGCTTGCCCAACAAGGGGGTCCCCTGAATCAAGCGATCTGCCAAGACTTTGGATCTCAATCACGTGAACACGACTTGCATGGATGCACGAATTTGACTGGGACTGGACTCTGCGAGCACCCTGTTGGCCCGAGCTTCTCCCCGCGACGCGTCGTTTACTTTTCTTTGTACGGTACATTCACTCCCAGCGCACACTTTTTTTTGTGCAGGGTCCCGCCTCGACACCCCGCCGTGTCTCCGTCCACACTCAGACAGTTGCAGTGTGCGCCTGCCGCGGGAGGGCTGTCTTCTGTCTTCTAAACGAACAATGGCCCGTTTCTCCAGTGCCTCAATGGCTGCCACTCCGCAGTCTCCAGCAGCTACCCCTGCACAACTACCTGCCAGCAGCACAAAATTAAAGAGAAATCGCTCCACGAGAAGCATCCACACCCCGAGCGCTCGCTTCTGGGACGAGGCAGAGCGCTCAAAGGAGCTTCGCAATGGGTTCAGCATCACTCTCAGCAAGTCACCCGAAGCACTACTGCGGCCCATCAAGAAGCAGCGGACCCTGCAACATGGTGACGAGACTGGTTCTGCGGCAAACATTCCCGACTGTGAGCCTGATTCTTTCCCCGAGTCCAATCTCGGTGACGTTTATTATAACGTGGAACCTAAAAGGTACTGGGAAGCTGCACTCATGAACGGGCTTAAGAAGTGTGTAGGTTGGTATCTCCCGGCTGCCCACTCCTGAAGACGTACTGACCGCACCCCCTAGTCGAGGACGAAACCGATGAAGACCAATTCGCCGTCGGAAGCTACATCCACATTAGACCAGGGAAGGATTCTGCACGCGGTGCGGAGATCAGTACATGGATCGGAAAGGTTCTGGAAATTCGAGCCGGAGACGCCGCACATGTCTACGTACGGATATACTGGATGTACCGTCCTGAAGACCTCACAGGCGGTCGCAGACCATACCACGGAAAGAATGAGCTGATCGCCTCCAACCACATGGCCGTCATCGACGCACACTCGGTAGAGTGCAGTGTAGACGTCTACCATTGGAAGGACAGTTCGAACAACCAGTTTGATCCAGAGGAGGAGCTGTATTGGAGGCAGACACTGGACGTCACCAATGGGAAGAAAAGTCTATCGGTATGATCTTTGTACCCATAGGCTGATTTTGGCTGACCATGCAAAACAGCAACTGGACACCTACTGTATTGATCACAGCCCCCTTAATCCAGACGAGCCCCTCCTGCTTTGTGAAGACTGCAACACCTGGTTACATCCCTCTTGTCTAGAAGAAAACGCCGTCAAAATCGCGTGCCAAGATGAGAATATACCCTACGCGCGCATGAAGAAGAAAGGGAAACGGCCCCCGCCGACACCCCCTTTCGTCGCGAAGTTCAGCATCGACAACCGACGACCGAGCATAACGATTGTAGATCAGCGCCGCGGAAAGAAGAAGATTACAAGGGACATGTTGGTCGAGTGTCTGTCTTGTGGTGCGACGATTGAAGAATTCCCCTCTCGTCAACCAGGCGCTCTGGGCGGGGCTGGGGAAAGGAAGAAAGTCAAAGACGAAGAAGCGGACGAGTCAGAAACGGATGAGACCGAAGACTACGCCGGCGATGATGATGAAGGCGAGGACGAAGGGGGGACAACGATACAAGCAAAGAGAACGAAGCGCAGGAAGACGGCTTGGAGGACGAAGACAGAGCCATGGCTGCCACGCCCAAATTGAACGGCGCCAAGAAGGACAGGCAAAGCAGTGAGATTCACCACACCGACTGACCCCTGAGTCGACTGAACGATGTCTAGATACATGGGCCACACCGGCGAGGCTTATAGGCTCTGCAACAGCAGCCATATCCTCGGTCTCACGCCTCTTCCGAGGGAGCTCGACCTAGGAGAGATCTCCTTCGGCTGCCTTTCCTACCGATGCCGCTTCGAAGTGTTCGATGCGAGCTCACTGGGCTTTCCTCCGTCAGTATCATTTTCATTATACCCGGACACGGGGCACTTTTTCTTTTACCGTGCTTGCATATCGAGCGATACCCGCATTCCCTGGCGTTTTCCGAATGAGCGTGCATTTAACAGGACTTCGGCCCCAAAAGCATCAATCGATGTTGGCGAACCTGATCTACTTCATTCTGGTTGTACGATGTAGTCTATGTCTAAGACAGCATTGAAGAGATATGAACATGACTGTATATTAGAGTACAACAGCAACTCTTGAAGGATCCCCTCCATCTCGCACTCATCAACCTTGTGACTAGACCATGAAGCTACGAGAGAGAGCCAAACGTACCACAACCTCCACAGAATAATCCCCCAGTCCCCTCCCCCTAGCCCATCCCCAGGACCTCCGCCATGAACAAAGCAATAACCCCCTTCGCACCCGTCTACCTTGCCAAATCCAACGCCGTATCGCCATCCTCAGTCCTAAACCCCCTATCCGCACCATACCTCAACAGCAACTCCACCCCCTCGACATCGTCGTTCAGCGCCGCCATGTGCATGGCCGTCATCCCGCCGCTCTCATAGCACACATTCGGGTCCAGCGGCACGCCATCCGCATCCGGGTCCTCGCCCTTGAGGAAGAGCTCCGCGTCGGCGAATTCCATCTGCGACATCAGGGAGAGGAAGGTCATTTTCCTGTCTTCGTCCGGGTTTGCCTGTGCAACGTAAATATAAATGAATTATAAAAGCTCATTTGGAGATCCCGTGAGAACTGCCCAGCGAGCTATGTAGTGCGACGCATGGAAAACTCACCTTGTAAAACAAATGCCGCTCAATCTCGCGCCCAAAATCAAATCCACAGACCACGCCCTCCTCATTGCGCACGCGGACCATGAACTCGCCCTGGGAATCCAGCACGCTCTGCCTGCACAGGGCGCAGCGAGTGCGTGCATCTTCGGGCGAGGAGACGGCGTACTCCAGGATACACGCCCAGTGGAAGCGGTGCTTGCAGCGGAATTAGACGTCGTCGATGAGGTATGAGGGCTCTCCGTTGTTGCTGCTGGGGACGGGGAGAGGCTCGTGGCAGATGGCGCAGTCTTGGTCGCTGGCCGTTGGGGGCTGGATGGACGCCGGCAAAGGCATTGCGGTGACAAGGTTTTTGGGAGATGGATAGGGGAGGGGATGATGGCTGTGAGGATTTTCAAACTTGAGGTATCTACGTCGAATTCTATTGCAAGTGTGTGCTAGCTGAGCACGAGGTGGGTGAATGACGAAGTAGAAACTATGCCAAGACCTGTAGCACATCTCGTCGTCACTTCCTCATTAGTCTCATCATTCTGCGAGAGGACAACTCTGAATATCCACAAAAGTCTAAACGCTATCTCAATGGGGTATATGAGTCTCTCCCTCTCCATCCCCAATCCCTCTTCCTATCCCCTCCAGCGCTTCATATTCCGTTCTCAATCAGCGGGCGCAAAGACCCACGGCCAAAAATCCGTACCAAAACGCCGTCGCTGAATGCAGATCCCCAAAGGCAGGCCAACCATCCCAATCAATGCCCCAGGAATAAAGTCCAAGCAATCTTTTCAACCAAAACGATACGCCGCCCTTGCTCCCCAAAGAAAACGCCGCGGTAAACCAAACGAAAAAGGCCCAAAAGTAATATAATACAACCCCTTTCCGCCAGTCTCTCCCCCTCAAACTCCCCTCTGCCTCAACATCTCCGCATTCGCCCTCCCAATCCTCAACCTCACAATCCGACTCTGTCGCTGAGGTGTCACTCTTCCACTCGTCCCTCCAGCAGACCCATTCACACCACCACCAGCAAGAGGTTCGGCGCTAGCCTGCCTCTTAGGTGCACGCTGAGTCGCTCCGTCAGGTGAATACTCCGCTTTCCGCTTATGCCCACCACTGATACTATTAGTGGTGTGGCTGCCGTTGGGAGTCAAGTGGTTGTTGCTCGGCGAGTCCCGCACACGAGCGAGCTTCTCCGGTGGGAGGCGCAGAACAACGACCTTGCGGGGGCGAGGGGCCGACATGTTGGTGGAGCCGTGGTTGACGGCCGTGTGGTTTTGGGACTTGGCGGATTTGTTGTTATTACCGGAGGGTTTGGAAAAGCGGATGACGGGTGCTGCGGGTTTGGGAGGTGGTGGTGCGGGAGCAGACGAAGATGGCGTTCGAGTGGGCGCCGGTGAGGGTTTCGAAGACACCGCAGGTTCGGGTGTAGGTGCAGGTGCGGGTAGCGTCGCGGCAGGTTTCGGAGGAGGAACGACAGCGCGGGGAGCAGGAATAGTGTGGGAAGCCGCAGAAGGCGCAACGGTGGGAATAGGGGGAGTAGGAGCAGTCGGCGGACTCGTCCCTGCCGATACGGCAGGCTTTGGTGCCGTTACTACCGTAGAAGTCAGAGCGTCTGTAGGTGGCTTTGGTTCGGTAGCCGATAGTCCTTTGAACTTGATCTTCAGACCACCAGGCTTTGGGGCGACGGGAGCCTCCTGTGTAGGAGCTGTTTGCAATTTCGGCGGGGGAGCCGGTGGCGGCCTCGGCTCATCTGATGGTTTCGTCTCGGGCGGTTTCAACGGGTATGCCTTCAAGGGTTTCGTACGGTAACGATCCGAGTGGTAGAAACGCATGACAGCATTGCCCATATGCTCCGCCTTCCAGTACTTCGGTATCTTGAAAATGACAATCGCTTTATTGACCGCAGTGTACAGCATCGCGCACACTTCCAGCACCTCGGCGACGTCCCGTACTGAAAGAATGGTGGACCGTAGAGCTTTCGTGAGCGCCTCTCGGAAAGTCTCTTTGCCGCTCAGTTCGGCTCGCAAGGCTCGCATTGCGCCTTCCAATTTCCGTCGAGCCACTTCTGCCTCGCGATCAGGCAGAACGTCTTCTTGTTCAATGACCAGACTGGTAGTTGGTGCCACGATCTTCTCTAGCTTGAAAACATCGCCTAGAGCAACCTGTCCAAGACCGAACTCGAATATGCGCAGGAGGCCCGCACGGAAGTAAGGAGACCTGTCCGTTGAGATCTCATGTATCATGTATTTGACGACGCTGTCGTTCTTGATCATGCCCACTTGTATCAAGCAGTCCCACGCCTTCAGGCGCACATTGTCTGCATTGCCTACCCGCGCGTACTGCAGAAATTCGGAAGGCTTGAGCGGAGTCACTTGGTTCTTCATCAGCAATAATGCGCACTCCAGGCCTGTAATGGTGTAGATGTTCTGAAATGTGGGGATCCATTCGTCAAGGCGTTGGTGGCGTCCCAGTTCTTCGAGGGCCTTCTTAAGAAACTCGAATTCTTCGTTTTCATCCTCAAAACTCAACTGGAACTCGTGCAACGTATTATGAGTTTTTATGGTGGTAAGGGATTGCGCGAGCGCGAGCATGAGGGTGGAAATATAGAAGTCGTCACTGTACTCGTTTCCACGGTTGTCGTTGTAACGCATGAGATCAAGAAGGAATCGTTTCACGGCCATGGGAGCTTTACCGTCCGCCCCCTTTATCCTTGCAATCGCCTTGGGAATGGCGCATTGGATGATGTACGCGGCACGGTCGGAGAAATCGTTCGAGCGTGTCATTGGCGAGCCCGGAATGCAATAGAGTTCTTGGAAAGCTTTCTTCAGATGAAAAAAGCCAATCCAGTCCAGCTCCTTCGTCGCACTGCTCGCAATGACATTTGCGGCCATCGTCCTGATCCCGTGGAAGTAGCGGTTATCCATCAGTGTCTTGAGGAGAATACTGGAAATAAGCGGATGGCCTTCCTTGAGACCCAGCCATTGAATAGACTAAACTTGTCAGCAGTTAGGTCGATCGCGTACCCTTCGGAACGTACCTCAGCCTGCGCCATGACATCCTTATCTTGCTGCAATTGCGACACATACATGTAGGCCGGCATGTCGTGTATATTCGTGCGGCATATCCATTCAAAGTCTGCATCCACGCGGATCCACTCGTAGAACTCCTGATCCATCCTAGCCTCGTCTTCCTGGGACCATTCAGAGATCCGCCATTCTTGCATCTCCTCTCTGGTCTCGAAGAGGTCTCCGAGCATGTATATGATGGTATCTTCTTGGGCGTCACCAGTTGCATCGAGCCCGGCAGCGGCGGCAAGCCGTTCCTTGTCCCTCCGGCTCTTCTTAAGGCGCTTATACTTCGTATTGTAGGGAATCTCAACCTTCACGGTGGAAGAGTTGATGTCAACAATATGCTCGTATGGGGTCCCATCCGCTTCGTGGATGCGTATGGTCATGGGTCCCACGAATGCTGGCCATTCGGTGCTCGGACGGAAGCCATTTGCCTTCTCTTTCCCTTCTCTTATCAGGTCGGTGGCGTTCAGAGGACCCTCTTCAGGCTTCAATGTCGGGTCTGCCTGCGTCTGCTTAATGGTGAGCTGGATGACTTGCTTCTTTTTGTTGAAGACTGGGTGGCATTCGAATGTCGGGCATCCTGAGCCATAAACCCACTGCTGGAAAAATGTGCCCAACTTCTGATGTCCAACCTTCTCGCAAATTTCCTGGAACCCTTCCGTGGTAATCATCCCGTTAGGTAGCTTCTCGTTACGGGCGTTGAATAGCAAGCGATACAGGCATCGGTCCACCCCATTTCGGCCACTCTGCTTCACAAGCCTATTATGGAGAATAGCCAAAACCATCGGCGCTTTTAGCGCCATGAACTCCGCCTCGCCCGGGTCCACGGTCATGTACTCTCCCAATATTGACAACGAGGGACGCCTGACGTCAAGCTTGAGAATCTTGTCCACATTCAATTTCTGGCGGAATCGGTGATCATTCCGCCCAAACAGGTCGCGTAAATATAGTTCGGCCATAAACCAGGAAGCCCCCACGATGATCCATTGATCTCTCGGTCGATGCGGGGTTACATTGATTCCAATCCATTGGCTGGCCACTGCGTGGACCAAAATCCGGGTCGTGTTCTCTAAGGGCTCCCATATTGTTTCTGGGAATAGGAGACGCGAGCTGCAGATGGAAAATGATGCTGAGTGGGCAACATCGCAGTCGAGATCGTCCACAAACGCAAGTTTGTATGCCTTTTCGAAAGGGTAGCTTTGGTACCCTTCGGTGAAGCTGTCCAGAGTCCTAGCAAGGACCATGGCGCTGTTGCGCACTTCGTCTTCGCGCCCTGGGAGGCAAAACGCATGCACTCTTATTGCATTCGAGCCTAGTCGTTCGTCATCTTGGGTATCGCGGTATTCGGATAAGTCGACATGATCGAAGGGCCCCACGGCTATACCGACGTGCTGTGGAAGGAGTGGGACGGCGCATGTAAAGCTGGCCGTTTTCCGTGTGGGATCAGTAGGATCAGATATCTAGCACCGTCAGGATCAGGATGCTGCCCAAGATATACCGGAGCCAACTTACATCATCCGTCAACTCTCCCGAACAGATCACCGACATCTCTAACGCCTTTTCTTCTTCGGTAAGGTCTGCCGTATCCTCGTCGACGTCGCTCATGACACTGTCCGCCTTCGGTGACTTTGTCAATGAGACTCCATTCGCAGGCGCCTCCGCAATCCTGGATTTGCCGTACACATCTCCCAAGGTCCGCGGATACCGGACGGATATATCAAAGGAACACTTCGTATTGCCGTCATCCACACAAGGAAACAGGCATGACGCTGTTCCTGGGTAAGGCGAATTGCATGTGTATGCATGCGGATATCTCGCATCACCATCCTCGACGCCAACGAACTGCAGCGCATCCCGAGGATTCTCCAGCACGTATTCGATTTCCACCTTCACCGGCGTGTATAGGTTCTCTCCGTCCCCTCCAAATGTCGTCGCGGCCACTTGATCTGCTGTCGCATCTTCCGGGTTCATCCGCCGAATCTTGACAGCGGATGGCACCGTTATTTCCAGCTCCAGCTCTGCGAGATCGGCATGTTTGTTAAGGCGCTTCTTGACTAGATGATGCTGATGGATATCAGAGCCCGGCCGAAGAGTAAGGCGATCATACAGATCCAAGTAGTAGGTTGATCTTGTTGCATTGTAGCCCCCGACCCGGACTGATGTGATTTTCAGCTGCTTGCAGTTCAGCTGAATGTAGCGTAGATGTTCATCCTGCGGTTGTATGTCTATCGTCGTCTTTCCTTTGACGCGCCGTGGGAAAAAGCTGAAGTCAAGCTCCAGCTTCTGCTTCAGAACGGTAAATGCGGTCGCCGTGTCCGGGTCCGGGACGTCATCCATGGTGGCGGCGGGCGCCACACGCGAGAGGGCAGGTGACCTGCTCTCAGTATCGGCGCCGCTGAAAAGGGGTGAGAGAGAAGGCGACTTTGGGGTTGGATTCAGAGGTTGTCAGTCGTGCCTTTGGTGCTGAGGTTCAGAGAGTCCGTGCGCTCGGATTCTTGGCGCACGTTTTCTTGGCACGCGGAGCTCACATCCACCTCCGAGCCCAGGGCTGGCCCACTCTGTCACACTCTAAATCCATGTGCCTCCACCCTTACATTCGCCCTCACTTTAGGTCTCTCGGTGCTTCTGGATCTGAGAACTGAGAAGTTGGTTGTTTCACTTTGGCTGTCGACTCCCGTTTTCGTACCACAAACATGGCCACCAGCGGTCTTCCGCTCCACGACGTCACGCTAGCAACCACTATCAATATATAGCAGGATCACAGACTACTGCAAGGTGATTCACTTGCAATGTTCAATCCCTTGCCATTGAGAGACTTTATTTTCCAGGCGGTAGCAACGAATTTCAGATAGCAATGCCTTCGCGAAAGACGAGGACCCATTGTTCGCCTGTTCATGTTGATATCTGTTTTCGGTGTCATGTGTAACCGTCACCGCATCCGTTCACAGCCGTTATGTTTTCCGGAAGGCCGCTCCAGTCAACCGCCCAGTCTTGACCACTCGAGTGGCTGGATCGCATAACGATACAAATGGTCATGCATGTTACCAACTCGCTTCAGCGAAGCTTTCAAGACATAACCCGGTTTCCAAAAGCGAATCCTGTGGCTGTGGCCTAGGTCCTGCCAACAAAGGATGATACCTCCTTTGTTACTGATAAAAGCTCCATTCCAGGCTACAGACGGACAAAGGGTTATGATATGCAGTCTAATTACATTACATTCGCTGTCTACCACCAAGGCTAGGTTTATCGAGATCATAAAAGTCGATGATATTGCATTTTGTCCGCCGCCGAGAGAGGTAAGAGATGCAGAGGTCTTACCCTTGCAATTTCTACTTCCCTAGAGACTTCAGTGTGGTACGGTTATTAGAATGAAAAGCCGGAGACTTTGAAGACGGGATCTCATGCCCCTCAGCGTCTTCGAAGATAGATCAACGTCGACGGTTACAATCATTATCACCGTCACGGCGCATCGTCGGTTATTCTTGGTGGCCCAAAGTTGACTCCTAATCCACATGCCCTTGTTTTTATTTGGCTGTTTTGACTCAAAAAATCACTCGTCGCTGGAGTAACATCCCTTAGCACGTAGCGAGAAGTACTCCGTAGCGAGAAAAACTATAGGTACTTACACTTCAAAGTAGTATAAATCTATCCACATTGAAAAATATACACTGCACTGTTCGTCGTAGGTGTAAAGAGTCTTCTTCTACCTAGCTAGCACTGCTTTTAGCAAAATTACCGATCTTGCTGTCGCCTTCGGGGCCTTAGAAGCGGGGGCCTTAGTTTTCGGCGTAGGAAGGCTCTTCTACTATGACTCTAACGCCAGGTCTCCATCGCTCCTAAAGTTGTAATAATGTTGTATCGACAACATGAACCCCGACTAGCACGCTGATAGGTCAGCATCAGCCCTATGGCGGATCGAATTGGATGATTCATGCAACGTCGCCACGATGATTGATACCTGCTCATTTAAGCGAGGTGACCCTGGTCATCCTGAAGCGCGCTCTGGATAATTACAATGTAATATAAGCTGACAAGCCAAGTATGTGGCTAGTGAGCTTGTGGCGGTACAGTGGCGACCGTAACCGGTTCTGGAACTTCGGCGCGCACGGCCGATGGAAAGGCGCTTTACCAAATATGCAATAGTGCTTGCAGGGGTAGTACATAAGGCTTGGAAGCAGCGAAGTTACACGCTGCGCTACATGTGCCTCTACCTACTTGTTCTCTTTACAGTTTGAAACACTTACAAGCTCCTAGCAGGTACGGTTCGGCCGTCCTCCCTGCTAGCGTCATCGGAGGAGTTCGTTAGTTTGACGAGGCAGAAGTGGCCAATCCACAAGCCCTGTAGAACTTTCTAGAAGTAGCCGCCTCACCACTAACTCGATCTTGGGCATGCTAGAAGCTTCGCTGTGGCAAATCCATAGGCTATATAGTTTTGCTGATCCCTAGCCCTCTATGAAACAGAGGGAATTATATATATATAATAGTAAATAAGAATAGTTCAAAGGTTTCTAAGGCTTGTTACCTACAACATTACATAGCCATATCCTTTTATGGCTAGTAGCAATACCAATCCTGTTTTTAGATACCGTATAATGTAACGGCCGATATTCTAGTGGTAGCCACAAGATGTTCTTGGAATTGTAAGTAATCCACATACAATCTAAACTTATGCCTATACCTTAATAGTAGTCTGTGTTGCCCTTGGACCCAGACGCTAGCTGGGTCGAGTCGGGCGAGAAGGCGAACGACCAGACTGTACTGCTATGGCCCTCGAGCGTCTGGAGGCAGGCGCCGCTGTTCGCATCCCAGATCTTGACCGTCTTGTCGTCGGACC